>JALIGW010000016.1:16934228-16946728 GCA_023053685.1 Diadophis punctatus similis
TTCTGTTTCTAAACAAGCCTCATTGGCTGACCTTGTTACCATGTCTCCATTCAGTCCCCATTGGCTGATCTATTCCAGTCCATGAATATTCATACTCTGACAGAAATGGCCTGAAAAACGGCCTTGTTTTTGGCCCTTTTCAGGCCGTTTTCTGGTGCATCCGGCGCCCGCAAAGTGCCAGAAACCAGAAGAGCAGCTGGTGATGGCGCTCATGGCCATGCGTGCCATAGGTTCACCATCACAGGCAGTGGTGGGTTCCTACTGGTGCGGTCCACTCTATCGCACCGATAGCGGCGGGCTGGTGATGTCATCAAGAGGCGACTGTCCCGGTGCGGTTGGTTGCCAGTGCCTAGGAGCCGCCATCTTTTCTCGTGAATTTTTTTGTGATTTTTTGCTTCTCGCATGCGCAGAAGCAAAATCGTGCTGAAATCTCACAAAGGGGACATGTACGAGATTTCAGCGAGATTTCACTTCTGCGCATGCACGGAAGCAAAAAATTGCATGTGCGTCCCCTCGCGAGATTTTGGTGTGATTTTGCTTCTGCACATGCGCGGAAGCAAAATCGTGAGATGGGGCACGCACGTATTGAGCGTGCTCACGCATGAAATGTGGAGATGCATGTGGAACCCACCGGTAGCAAGGTAAGTGAGCAGCCCACCCCTGATCACAGGTATAGGATTTCCTGCTTGAGCAGGGGGTTGGACTAGAAGACCTTCAAGGTCCCTTTCCACTTTATTATTCTGTTATTCTCCAGAGATCTTGGACTTTCAGCTCCCGCATCCTTAACCAGCAATTCTGGGAGTTGAAGTCCAATACCTTGTACCAGTGCCCTGCATGCGCATTGCGATGTTTTGCATCCCCTAGCGAGATTTTCCTTCTGCGCATGCGCAGAGGGACGATTTTCCTTCTGCGCAGGCTCAGAGAGCCAAAAAATAACCGAAAATTAGAAAAAAAAGATGGCAGTGTGCATGGACCGGCAAATATGGCACCGGAGCCGTCGTGCCAAAATTTCGCAATATGCAGGCCACTACCGGAGTGGCGCTCCGGACAGCACCGGTAGGAACCCACCTCTGCCTTGTACGGTATGGAATCCCACGACTTCCTTTCCAGGTGACTAAACCACTTTATTTGCTGTTTTTGTACGCAGTTTGGGATTGGTTCTATGCCGATTCTTCCTCTTATGGTTTCATTTCTGATTTTATCTCTTCTGGTCACTCCAGTAGCTTTTTGCAAACATCTCATTTACATGGTGACTAACTTTCATTTACGTTTTATCGCTAAGTGTCCATGTCCACTCTATGCTATTCCAGTTTTTAAATTTGGCTTAGCATTTTATTCTTTTGATTTTTTTATTTAAAAAAATGAATTTCAGCAGTTAACCTACAGAACCTTGTGGCATCCTTTTTGTGCCTCTAAGAACCCCAAGGGAAAAGAAAATCCCCACCCTGACTTGGTTGCTTTAAAAGGCTGCAGTGGACACCTTTAATATCTGCAAGGATTTGGGTTCTCCCTCTTTCTTTAGCATGTAGAGGACAATGTTTATCTGGTGTCTTTTTAGTTTGGTTAGAAGACCAGGGCTGATAAACTGTGAATTTGAGCACACAACCGTGGCAGCCTTCCGTGACCATTCATTCCACACCAATTTTTTTCTTTTCTTTTCCCGCTTTCCCAAATTCCTAATAAAAGAGAGCATATTTCTCCACTATCTGGTGCAGCCGGTAATAAAAATTAAGTGCCAGGCTTCTGCTAGAGATTTACTGGGTTAGCAGAAAATGTCTCCCTCTCTCATTGCACCATTTCCTTTCTCTGCAATAATAATCTCATTAGGACGGGCTACAGGCTTTCTTGTGTGTTTTCCGTCCGCTAAATCGCACCTTCCTTTGCACCGATCTATCTCATTTTGTGGGTCTGTCTCCGTTTGTGGACTCCTCTCCTTTTGTGGATCTCTCTCCACAAAACTGCTGGATTGTAAGTGACCCTTTTTGATGGTGGACCTATTCCCCCTGGCAGGCTCCATTGAAATAAGAAGAAGGCTGTGTTTTTTGGCACAGCTACCAATGCGCCAGTTCACCCTAATGTTCTGGTAAGGTATTTTCAAATACTCCCCCTCCCCTCCAATGGAAGCTTGTTAAAGAGGCTACAAGTACTCCTCAACTTACCACAGTTTGTTTAGTGACCATTGGACGTTATTTATGATGGTTGCAGTGCCCTGATGCAGGGGTAGGTTCCTCCCAGTTCGGACCCTGTTCGGGTGAAATGGTAGCAACCCGCTGGTGATGTCACAATGACATCACCGATCTGGTTCGGTCAGTGCCGGTCCGTGGGCGCTGCCATCTTTATTTATTTTATTTATTTTTTTATTTTTTAAAAAAATATTCCTTCTGAGCATGCACAGAAGCCGAGTTTCCGGCACTGTGCATGCGGTCACCATTTTGTTTTTGGCTTTATTTATTTATTTATTTATTTATTTATTTATTTATTTATTTATTTATTTATTTATTTATTTATTTATTTATTTATTTATTATATTTTTGGGGCACTGCGCATGCCCGGGCCCACGCACCCACATGGTGTGCCCACGCAGCGCAGGAGGAAGCGAACCGGCAGCGAGGTAAGTTAAAACCAACCCCTGCCCTGAGGTCATGTGATCACTCTTTGCGACCTTCCGTTTTCGCTGGCAAAGGGCTATCAAAACAAACTGTTAGATAAGAATTACTCTCATCAGAGGTGAAATAGATCTTTTCCCTGGAACTCTGACATTATAAAAAGAAACCGCAGTTTAAAATACTAAAGTAGAAAATATTTATTTCGGTACAAAAACAAAAATCACATCTTGGCTATAAAACAGATCTTGCTCCTTACAGAAGCTGAAAAAGAAAGAAGGAAGGAACAAAAGAAAGGAATGCACACATGCGTACTAGAAACATATTAATCACGTGCTCAGGAATAAACCATTATATTTGATAGGGATGCATCTCCCTGCATATACATGTAACAGGCAACATAAAATCACTGCCTGACACAAACTAAAAACAAAACCAAAGGAGAAATGTTTCCCCTTTTGCATTTGAAAGGAGAAAGGAAAAGAGGAAAGACAAAGAAAAAGAAGGAAAGATAAGAAGAGAGCAAGGAAGAAAAAATAAGGAAAGAGGGGAAGGAAGAAGAAAGGAGAAGGAAGGAAGGAAGGAAGGGAGATTATAATGAGAGAGAGGGGGGTCTCAGGGAGGTCCTGCCTTAGCACTTGGCCACCACAGGTGCCCCCGACACGAGTCCTGTGTCACGCCCACCATGGCCATGCCCGACCATGCCCCCCCTGGCCCTCTGAGGTCAAACACAAGCTGAATGCGGCCCTCAATGAAATTGAGTTTGACATCTGTGGTTTAGACAGTCACTTATCTGAAGTGGTATAGGTTCTCATGCTGCAGCAGGGGCTGGACTAGAAGACCTCCAAGTTCCCTTCCAGCTCATTCATTCTAATTCTCATTCTCATTCTCATTCTCATTCTCATTCTGTTCAGTTCTATTCTATTCTATTCTATTCTATTCTATTCTATTCTATTCTATTCTATTCTGTTCTGTTCTGTTCTGTTCTGTTCTGTTCTGTTCTGTTCTGTTCTGTTCTGTTCTATTCTATTCTATTCTCCAAGGAAGAAACAGTCCAATAACTTATCTACTGAGATTCTCAGTCATCCAAGTCCTTCCATTCCCCACCATCCAGTCAGAGCTGAAGAAGCTTCTTGGATGAGAAGCGAAACGTCTTCAAAGAAAAACCAGAAAAGTCCAGTTGCGTCTTGGGGGGAAAAAAACCACCACCTTTGGCACATTCCGAGAACTTTGATTTTGCAGAGATAACCAATGTGTTTCTAGCTTCTACAAGATCCCTGGGCTGCAGTAGGCAGCACTTTGGATCTGAAGAGAGAAATCTGATCTGGAACACACGGGGAAATGGATTTAACACCTGTTAGAAACCACAAAAGAACAGCATCATTATTTTTTTTCCTGGGCTTGTGTAATTCTGAAAAAAGTCAGGTTTGGTTTGTTTTCTAACAGGTGCAGGTGCCCACCCACGCACATCCTGCTAATCACATTTTTCCCTTCAAAACATGGCCCTAAAATTTAGACCTGAAATTAGGGAAAGAACATTATAATGAAGAAGTGTTGAGTTATGGGAATAACGACAGGAGACAGACTTCAGAAGGAACTTCTTTACTAGGCAACTTCTCTGTACAACCCGCAACTAGCAGTCTGACAGCTAGCCCTTTTATATAGGGAGCTGTCAGATGTAACAACCAATGGCGTTTGAGCATTCTCCCATTCAAACGCTGGACCTGGGTAAAATCATGTAGATAGGTTAATACATAACAAGAAGAAAGAAATAGAAGGAGCAGTGGGGAAGGAGGGTGGGAGGCAGAGAGTGTAACTATAATAATAATAATAATAATAATAATAATAATAATAATAATAATAATAATAATAATAATAATAATAATAATAATAATAATAATAATAATAATAACAACAACAACAACAACAACAACAACAACAACAAAGTTGGAAGGGACCTTGGAGGTCTTCTAGTCCAACCCCCTGCTTAGGCAGGAAACCCTACACCACTTCAGACAATCTCTTCTTCAAAACTTCCAGTGTTGAAGCATTCACAACTTCTTCTGGAGGCAAGCTGTTCCACTGATTAATTGTTCTCACTGTCAGGAAATTTCTCCTTAGTTCTAAGTTGCTTCTCTCCTTGTTTAGTTTCCACCCATTCCTTCTTGTTCTGCCCTCAGGTGCTTTGGAGAATAGCTTGACTCCCTCTTCTTTGTGGCAACCCCTGAGATATTGGAACACTGCTATCATGTCTCCCCTAGTCCTTCTTTTCATTAAACTAGACATACCCAGTTCCTGCAACCGTTCTTCATATGTTTTAGCCTCCAGTCCCCTAATCATCTTTGTTGCTCTTCTCTGCACTCTTTCCAGAGTCTCAACATCCTTTTTACATCGCGGCGACCAAAAAAAATCACTATTAGTCAGTGATTTTTTTGTGTGTACTGAATGTTGCTGAGCTTTATCAGTAGAAGTAACTGTGCAGCTGAGGTGCTGCGTTTTCCAGTTATTATCACACATATATATCACACAAGGGAACTGCTTGCACTGCGAGATGCCCCCCCCCTCGCGGCGATGGCCCCCTGTATTATCAAGGGCCTTCCTCGATGACGGGCTTTGGAGCCCTGAGAGATGGCATGCAACAAAAAGGGGTTTAAGAGGTTTTTTGTTTAAATTAATGTATAAATATGTTTTAAGGGGAATTGGGAATACCCTCATTAATAACAACCGCCACCCCCCCGCCCCTCCCCTGAGCCCTCGGCTGATGGAATGCTCTGAAACCTGGTGGGCAAATCTCCACCAGAGGGACACCTCCCTCCGGCCCCAACCAGTTCTCCGTGATACCCGCCAGGTCCATTCCCCCCTCAACAATAAGATCGTGAATGAGGGGGCCTTTATTTACCATGGACCTGGCATTGCATAGCATCAGCCGAAGACTCGGGTCCTGAGTATCTAAGCCACCCAGTATCCGGGGTGAGCTATAGAGACTGGGATGCGCAATCGCTTTTAAGCAGCGAGTGCGCATCCCCAATACATGATATGGTCTCTTGCTCCCGATTCCATATCTGCCCCTTCCCATCACCGTGCTGATGGCACAACCCTCATTCACATGTCCATTTTCCATAGACTGCTCCCCAATCCCTCGCCCAACATCCTCTCGCTTGTTACCCCCTGCTGGGCTATGCGCCAGCCTAGGAGGATTTCCCCCCCAATCCCCCTTGGGGGGGAATATTTTATTTTAAATGTATTTTAATGTTTTTTACTTGGTTTAAATGTATTTTAATGTTTTTTACTTGGCTGTTCACCGCCCTGCGTCCCCTGGAGAAGGGCGGTATATAAATTTAATAAATAAATAAATAAATAAATAAATAAATAAATATAGCAAATTCAGGCTAAAGTGGTACAGTGTCGCTTTTGAATGTGTTTCCCATTTGGCATGGGTTGTGTAATGCCATTGTTTAAATTGAATAATTTGTACAACAAGAGACTATGATTAATGACCCAAATCAAAATGGAGAGGAAATTGCGTACGGTGAAAAACTGATTACAGTTCCCACATCCACCTTTTCTTTTAAAAGTAAGGTTATTGGAAGAACAAAATATTCTCATATCAGGTTTTTAAAAATATACGTACGTATACAGGACTCTGAGTGTTTTTACAGGACTTTCATAATGTCTCTGTCTCTATATCTTTCTTTCTTTCTTTCTTTCTTTCTTTCTTTCTTTCTTTCTTTCTTTCTTTCTCTACGTGTCTTTCTTCCTTTCTTTTTTCTTTCTCATCTCTCTCTTTTTCTCTGTCTCTGTCTCTCTTTCTCTTTCTCTGTCTTTCCCTTTCTTTCTTTCTTTCTTTCTTTCTTTCTTTCTTTCTTTCTTTCTTTCTTTCTTTCTTTCTTTCTTTCTTTCTTTCTCTTTCTCTCTATTTCTTTCTCTTTTTTCTCTCTCTGTCTCTGTTTCTCTTTCTCTCTCTGTATGTGTATGTGTGAGAGAGAGAAAATTATTTCAGATTATCATGAATGATACCATCCTGTGAGGGAGCACAAATAATATTCATTCTTCTCTGAGAGGAATTAGCTAGCGCACATGTAGTTCTACCTTCAATTCAGCAGTGGGTTGCTCCCGGTTTGGCCCGGTTCTGCGAACCGGTAGCACCGGCTGTGGGAGGCTCCGTCCACCTGCCCAGGATGCTCCGCTCACCCACCCAGGACGCTCCGCCCACCCGCCCGGGATGCTTCTGCGCATGTGCAGAAGCTTCTGCGCATGCGCAGAAGCGTCATGCGCACACACGCACACGCACGCAAACCGGTAGCAAAGGGTTTTAGAACCCACTACTGCAGTGTTTCCCAACCTTGGCAACTTGAAGATATCTGGACTTCAACTCCCAGAATTCCCCAGCCAGCGAATGCTGGCTGGGGAATTCTGGGAGTTGAAGTCCAGATATCTTCAAGTTGCCAAGGTTGGGAAACACTGCACTACTGCTTCAAATCTAGTGATGGAACGGCCTGATTGAAAGATTTGTTTCTCACCCAGGGAGAGCCATTTTATCTGACCTTGGAAATACCTTGCTGCCTGCTCACAGAGATTTATGACCTGGTGGTGTTCCACTTAAAAGAAAAGCTTCCTCTGCTCCATTGGGCAGACCTTCCTATCCAGAATTCCATAGACCCACCGAATCTTTTGTTTTTCACCATTATGTCCACCAGTACCTCTTAGCTGTTTGGAGAGTGAAGGCTGGTTGACAGATCAGGAGACTCTGTTCATGGGTCACTCGTTCCCTGGTAACCTCCTAGATGGACTACTGTAATGTGCTCTACATGGGGCTACCCTTGAAGAATAGCCAGAAGCTTCAGCTGGTGGAGAATGCAGCTGTGCAGGCAGTTAAATATGGCCCTGGAGACACTGACAATTCGTATTTAAATCATTTAAATTGATAGCCCAGTCAATGGAAGTAGGTAGGCAAACAGTACTGATATACATAGAATAATAGAGTTGGAAGGGACCTTGGAGGTCTTCTAGTCTAACCCCTACTCAAACAGGAGACCCTATAACATTTCAGACAAGTGGCTGTCCAGTCACTTTTTGAAAGCCTCCAGTGATGGAGCACCCACAGCTTCTGAAGGCAAGCTGTTCCATTGGTTGATTGCTCTCACCGTTAGGAAATTTCTCCTTAGTTCCAGGTAGTTCTCCTTGTGTCCTTGGGTTAGTTTCCATCCATCTGTCTTTCCCAGGTATCCCAGGACAAGAAACAATGGATGGAAACTAATCAAGGAGAGAAGCAACCTGGAATTAAGGAGAAACTTCCTAACAGTGAGGACGATTAACCAGTGGAACAGCTTGCCTTCAGAAGTTGTGGGTGCTTCATCACTGGAGGCTTTTAAGAGGAGACTGGATAGCCACTTGTCTGAAGTAGTATAGTGTCTCCTGCTTGAGCAGTGGGTTGGACTAGAAGACCTCCAAGGTCCTTCCAGCTGTATTCTGTTCCATTCCGTTCCGTTCTGTGCTGTGCCATGCCATGCCATTCTCCTTGGGAAGGATATGATAGGCAGAAAAAATACCAAATCCACATCTGGCTGACTGTGCAACAAACCATGATAATTTATCTATCTCAGCAAGATCTGTCAATTTCACCAACCTTTCC
Source organism: Diadophis punctatus similis (assembly GCA_023053685.1). Classification (NCBI taxonomy): domain Eukaryota; kingdom Metazoa; phylum Chordata; class Lepidosauria; order Squamata; family Dipsadidae; genus Diadophis; species Diadophis punctatus. Next base: position 16,942,464 of record JALIGW010000016.1, read on the forward strand.
TCCATAGTGAGCAATGTGAAACTTTCCCATTAGGAGGTTTTTGAATCCACATCCAGCCCAAGATGGAAATGTCTAAACTAATCCAAATAAACAAATTGATGGAGCAGGCTCTTGCACTGCTTATTAGCTTTCATGGTAAGGAAATGCTTCAGTTTTGGTTCTCTTTCTTTAAAGGCTTATCCTGGTGGTTTTCATCCCATCCCCAGACACTAGGATGAATAAATCCACACCTTCGTCCCTATGACAGACCTTCAAACATTAAGAGACTGCCAGTGTGTTGTCCCTTGGTCGTCTCTTCTGTAGACTAAACATACCCAGTCATTTCAAAATATAACATTCTTGAGTCTGTAAGCCACTTACCATCTTTGTTGCTCCTTTTAAGTGGCAAAAGAAAAAGAGAGAGAGAAAAAACTCTAGATCTTCCAATAAAAATGAATTTGTATTACACTGGTCCTTTGAGATCCGCAGCCACACTTCCATAAGCAGTTGGACTAGAAGACCTCCAAGGTCCCCTCCATCTCTGTTGTTCTGATGTGTGGACCACTCTTTTTCACATTCTTCTCAGCCTAATTAGAATTATAAATACTAATATTGTATTGCAATGTAATGTTTATTACAGCCAAGTCAAAATAGTATGATGTCTTTTCAGCAGGGTGGATCTAGGTATGTCTAGCCCAGTGTTTCTCAAATAGTATACACACACACACACACACACACACACACACACACACAGAGAGAGAGAGAGAGAGAGAGAGAGAGAGAGAGAGAGAGAGAGAGAGAGAGAGAGAGAGAGAGAGAGAGAGAGAGAGAGAGAGAGTGAGTATAACAAACACATATGTGTTAGTTGTTCCCAACTCTAGAGAGCAGTGCTCGTCTCCATTTCAAAGCCGAAGAGCCAACACTGTCCGAAGACATCTCCATGGTCATGTAGCCGGCATGACTAAATGCCGAAGGAGCATAGAACGCTGTTACCTTCCCACCAAAGTGATCCCTATTTTTCTACTTGCATTTTGTACGTGCTTTCGAACTGCTAGGTTGGCAGAAGCTGGGACAAGTAATGGGAGCTCACTCTGTTACGTGGCACTAGGGATTTGAACTGTTGAACTGCTGACCTTTTGATCGACAACCTCAGTGTCTTAGTCACTGAGCCACCGCATCCCTATGCACTATATATATGCTCCCTTCCATATTTGGATATACCAGGGTGATTTGACAGAAAAAAACATATAACCCTTCCCTGGTACAAACTGATACAGGAGGAGAGCCTGTGGCTTAGAAGTTAAAGGTACTGCCTTACAGGCAGGTTGCCCAGGTTCAAATCCCAGTAAGGGTATGGCTAGCTGATGAGAGCTAAATAGCTTGAAATAGATCTATACTAGTCTCCCTTCATTTTCATTATCAGTAAAAATGTGTTACATATGTGTGCGTGTATGTACTGTATATGTGTGTGTGTTATATATGTGCGTGTATGTATGTATATATACAGTATATACATATATATATACATATACATATATACAGAATATATACATATATACAGTATATACACACACACACACACACACATATATATATACATACATATACATATACTGTAAATACATAGATATATACAGTGTGTGTGTATATATATACATACATATATACAGTGTGTATGTATATATATATACATACATATATACAGTGTGTGTGTGTGTGTATTATGTGTGTGTGTGTGTATATGTGTGTGTGTGTGTAACATTGTTTGCTGACAAATGAAAATAAAGGGAGACTAGTATAGATCTATTTCAAGCTATTTAGCTCTCATCAGCTAGCCATACCCTTCTAGGATTCGAACTTGGGCTGCTTGCCTTGTTTACGCAGTGCTTTTAGGAAGCAGTATGCTCTCTCTCATATTTGGGTATACCAGGTGACTTGACAGAAAAACATTACACACACACACACACAGTATGTATGTGTATATATGTGTGTGTGTATATATATATATACACACACAAAGTACTGTATATGTATATGTATATATGTGTGTGTGTGTGTGCGTGGGTGTGTACTATGTGTATATATATATGTATATGTATGTGTGTGTACTTTATATATATATGTATATGTATATGTATATGTATATGTATATGTATATGTATATGTATATGTATATGTATATGTATATATGTATATATGTATATATGTGTGTGTATGCATGTATGTAGATGTATGTATGTATGTATAGATATAGATATAGATATACAGTAGATATAGATATAGATATAGATATAAATATGAGAGTGTGTGTATACACATACACATACACACACACACCTGGCACATGCATATTGTTTGGTATAATCTGAATGCATATTCTGCAGAATTTAGAGGCACTAATTTTATTTTTAGAAACTGAAAGCCATATGAAGCAATTATTTAGTCAGAATTCTGGCAAATTAATTTTCATCCCCCCCCCCAAAAAAATAATAATGAGATAATAATCTTTGTGCCAAAAAAGCAGATTGCATAGTTGTCAAGTTGTTAAGGGCTGAAACAGCTCCAGTTCCATTAATTGCTGAGAATATTTTTTTTTACCATGAAGTGCTAGGAAAACATTTATTACCCACTTTTAAACTGGACTCATTATCTTGTTTGTTCTAGCCAGTTTTTCTTAATAAACAATTATTATTCTAATACAAAACAAGCCCATGCATTTTCATCCACTTTTTTATGTGTAAACAATTTGAATAAATTAAGTAAAACACCATTTTTGTCAACTTTTCATTGTGATTGACTGACTAATTAGATCTCATCAAGTTGGTGTCAACTATTATATACAGTATATACCCTGATATAAACACAGTAAGTAAATATACATCTACAGCGTCAAAAAGAAAAAAAATATTTGTATTTTGTTTGGGAACATGTTATTTATTTATTTAATTTCTTTATTAACCAAATTTATATAGCTGTCCAACTCACACATAGGTCAGTCTGGATGGCTTAAAAATCCAACAAATCCTAAAATTAGAATTTCATTTTGATCTTTTTTGAGCAAGAAGAGCAAGATTATTATTATTTTTTGTAGTCAGCACCTGCTTAGAATTAGATAAGGTTCAACAGGACTTGAGGGGTGGGGGTGGATTTAGTTCTCTTGTGGGTACATAGAGATTCTAGGCTGCTCCCCCTTTTCACTCCACCCCCAGATTGTGCCATCCCTTCTCCTACAATCAGGAGTGGGCTTCAAAAATTTTGACAAGGGGTTCTCTGCCCAGTTGCTGGATGGACATGGCCATGGTGGGCGTGGCCTAGTCGGCCTCCTGCATCACGGTGGGGGGGGGGGGGTGTTTTTGCCCTCCCCGGGCTCCGGAGGCTTTCCTCAAGCCTCCAGGAGGACAAAAATGGCCTCCCCAGGCTCTGGAGGCCCTCTGGAGGCCGGAAATGGGCCTGTTTCCGACCTTCCTGAACTTCCGGTAGGCCCATTTTTCACCCTCCCCAAGCCTTCGTGTGTGCCCTGCACTTACCTGCATCCAAAACGGGCTGCGTGGGGACTCCTGGGAGGGGAGGGGAGGGGAGGTGGGTGGGTGGGTGGGGCCAGCCAGGAGTGGGATTTGGGGGGTTCTCCGAACTGCACAGAATCCTAGCTAGAGGTTCTCCCGAACCCCTGCGAACCCCCAGCAGCCCACCCCTGCCTACAATAGAATGCAATTAGAAGTTACTCTACCAAGTTTTCAACATCTTCATTGTTAAGACAACAAAATAATACTTTCTTCCCATTTTAAGAAATGATTTAAAATCTTGTTATTGTTTTTTTTAAAGTAACCCATTAAATCATTATTGGTTTTTATCCTGACTGCTTGGACTCCATCCAGCAATGGTTTGCATTAAGAATTCCAGAAAGCTCACAAGCAAATTATAAAGACATTTCTCTCCTCCTGCTGTAGGCTCCAGGAATTGCTGAGATCAGCTGTTTTAAGGGTTTGTCTTTGTTATGTATTGAATTGAATTGAATATGTATGTATGTATGTGTGTGTGTGTATATATATATACACGCGCATCTCCACATTTCATGTGTTTGCGCACACGCTACGCGCGCCCCCTCGTGCAATTTCGGTGAGATTTTGCTTCTGCGCATGCGCAGAAGCAAAATCTTGCCAAAATCTTGTGAGGGGACGTGCGCGCACGCGCGATTTCGCCAAGATGCGCAGAAGCAAAATATCGCCAAAATCGCACGCGCATGTTCCCGCATGAGATTTCAGTGAGATGTTGCTTCCGCGCATGCG
>JALIGW010000016.1:16949228-17026728 GCA_023053685.1 Diadophis punctatus similis
TCAGGAAGCCACTTTGCTTTGAAAATGGCTTTCTAACCCTATTGTTTATTACCATGGATATGTTGTAGTTGATGATGATCAGTTTTCATACCGGTCTTTCTTGGTAACCTTAGCTGTATCTAGAAGATACTTGGATCCCATGAGATTATGTTTGACCAAGGCCTGATCTTGCCTGTATTTCAGATTATCCTTCAGACCAGTGGTGGGTTGCTACCGGTTCTCACTGGTTCAGCGAACTGGTAATGGCGATGGCGGGAGGCTCCGCCCACCCACCCGGATGTCATCAAAAATGCTCTGCGCATGTGCAGAAGTGTTATGCACGCGCCTGCGCACTCCCGTTCCCGAACCGGTAGCAAAGGTCAGTGGAACCGACTACTGCTTCAGACCTTTCCAAACATCTTTGGTGGAAGTGTATTCGGAGACTTCAGTTGGTGCAAAATGCGGCTGCGCGTGCTGTGGCGGGTGTGCCAAGGTACACCCACGTTACACCTATACTCCGCCAGCTGCATTGGTTGCCCATCGGTCTCCGGGTACAATTCAAGGTGTTGATCATCATCTTTAAACCCCTACATGGCCTAGGACCAGGGTACCTTCGGGACCGCATTCTGCCTCATACTTCCCTCCGACCGGTTAGGGCCCACAGAGTGGGCCTCCTCCAGGTCCCGTCAGCCAAACAATGCCGGTTGGCGGGCCCTAGGGGGAGGGCCTTCTCTGTGGGGGGGCCCGCGCTCTGGAACCAACTTCCCCCAGAGACCCGAACCATCCCCACCCTGCTGGCCTTCCAGAAAGCCGTCAAGACATGGCTCTTCCTGCAGGCAGGGGGGAAAGATTAACTCCATCTGAATTCCCCCCTTGGTATGGCTGACTGTAAACACTTTTTAACTTTTGTATATCTTTTAACCGTTGTTTTTAAACTATTGCTTATTATTAATGTTCTTTGCAATTGTTGTACGCCGCCCTGAGTCCCTCGGGAGTAGGGCGGCATAGAAGAACAAATAATAAATAAATAAATAAATAAAAAGTGATTTGCAAGAAGTAGTAAGATAAGAATACCTATTTATTTTTATTTATTTATTTATTTTATTTGTCAAAATGTATACAAGATAACAGGTATGGTATAAACATAAACAAAAGCACAGTGGGTATAGGTAAATTTGGACAATAGGACAGTAGGACAGGGACGGTAGGCACGATGGTGCCCTTATGCATTATTTAATGCAGCCTTTGCCAACCTGACTGTACCCAGCGAGAATCTTGGCCCAACAATTCTACAGACCAGAGAAGACAGTGCTTAACTTCTCTCTCTACCTTCTTAGAAGCCGTTATTATTAAATTCAGAGGTGATTTGCACCACGTTTCACAAGAATATCCCATAAATTATGGCGAAATATCATGAAGGCTAGAAGGCAAGAAGCATTGCTCGGTCATATTTCAAATAGAAGTGAGGCTTGGAGCTAAAGACAGAAGCAATAATATTGTTTTAAAAAATCAAGTCACTGAGTGGCCCTCACTGCTAAACAAACACCCAAAGAGAAAGATCGACATTCAAAACAGGCCTCGGGTGTTTCCGGCTCATTGTAATATTAAAAGGGGAAAAAATGTTCTGTCATGTTTTCAAGAGGTAATTATTTGCTAAAACGGCAATAGATTTCACAGTACAATACTGGCTCTATTTGCCTTTGGGAAAGTAGACAGTTTGTGTCATTCACACAAATCTTGATGGTAACATGGATTGAGAAAGGGGTGGGTTCCTCCCAGTTCGGACCAGATCTCCCGAACCGTTAGTGACCCACTGGTGACGCAACGATGGCGTCATGGATCCAGTTTGGTCGGTGCCTTTACGTGGGCACCGCCATCTTTTTTTGGGAATTTTTGGTGAATTTTTCTATGTTTGGATGGCTTCTCCTCTTCCACGGTTTGAAAAAGAGCCCTCCCGCCTGCCCCCGGGTTAATACTGACCTTTATTTCTTCGCCCGAAGCACAGCTGATCAGCTCCTCAGCTGTGTTTCGGGCTGAATCCTGCTACTGAGCATGCGCAGAAGTGAATTTGCACAGGGGGAACGCGTGCATGTGAGCGGAGCAAGCGCGCACGTGCAAAACATCGCGATGCGAACCGGTGGCGAAGGTAAGTGGAACCTACCCCTGATTAAGAACATTTAAACTCGAAAGTCAGAGAACAACTGCACCATCATTATTGCATCATGGCTTAGGCTGGATTTAACATACAGGTGGTTCTTGACCTACGGCCAAAATTGAGCTCAAAATCCCCATTGCTAAGCAAGTGAGTTTTGCCTCAATTTTCTTGCCACCGTTGTTAAGCGAATCACTGCTGTTGTGAAATGGAATCGTGCTGTTGTTAAATGAATCTGGCGTCCTCCATTGACCGGTTGTCAGGAAGTGGCTGGGAGGGTTACGGATGGTGATCACATGCATAAATACTTGCCCATTGCCAAAGTGCCTGAATTTTGATCACATGACGAGAAGAGGCTGCCTTAGATCACATGATCTAAGGGGCCGCCACAAAGAAGAATGGGGTCAAGCTATTCTCCAAAGCACCTGAAGGTAGGACAAGAAGCAATGGATGGAAACCTGGAAATAAGGAGAAATATTCTGAGAGTGAGAGCAATCAGTCAATGGGACAGAAGTTGCCTTCAGAAATTGTGGGTGCTTCATCACTGGAAGCTTTCAAGAAGAGACTGGACGGGCATCTGTCAGAAATGGTGGTGGGTCTCCTGCTTGTGCGGGGGGTTGGACTAGTCACAAGGTCCCTTCCAACTCTGTTAATTTGAGTGGTGGGATTGAAAATTTCTTACTACCAGTTCTGTGGACGTTGCTTGGTGGGCGTGGTGTGCCTTGATGGGCGTGGCTTGGTGGGCATGGCAGGGGAAGGATACTGTAAAATCTCCATTCCCTCCCCACTCCAGGGGAAGGATATTGCAAAATCCCCATTCTCTCCCCACTCCAAGGGAAGGATACTGCAAAATCCCCATTCTCTCCCCACTCCAGGGGAAGGATACTGCAAAATCCCCATTCCCTCCCCACTCCAGGGGAAGGATACTGCAAAATCCCCATTCCCTCCACACTCCAGGGGAAGGATACTGCAAAATCTCCATTCCCTCCCCACTCCAGGGGAAGGATACTGCAAAACCCCCATTCCCTCCCCACTCCAGGGGAAGGATACTGCAAAATCTCCATTCCCTCCCCACTCCAAGGGAAGGATACTGCAAAATCCCCATTCTCTCCCCACTCCAGGGGAAGGTTACTGCAAAATCCCCATTCCCTCCCCACTCCAGGGGAAGGATACTGCAAAATCCCCATTCCCTCCACACTCCAAGGGAAGGATACTGCAAAATCCCCATTCTCTCCCCACTCCAGGGGAAGGTTACTGCAAAATCCCCATTCCCTCCCCACTCCAGGGGAAGGATACTGCAAAATCCCCATTCCCTCCACACTCCAGGGGAAGGATACTGCAAAATCCCCATTCCCTCCCCACTCCAGGGGGAAGGATATTGCAAAATCTCCATTCCCTCCCCACTCCTGGGAGAAGGATACTGCAAAATCTCCATTCCCTCCCCACTCCAGGGGAAGGATACTGCAAAACCCCCATTCCCTCCCCACTCCAGGGGAAGGATACTGCAAAATCTCCATTCCCTCCCCTATCCAGGGGAAGGATACTGCAAAACCCCCATTCCCTCCCCACTCCTGGGGGAAGGATACTGCAAAATCCCCATTCCCTCCCCACTCCAGGGGAAGGATACTGCAAAATCTCCATTCTCTCCCCACTCCAGGGGAAGGATACTGCAAAATCTCCATTCTCTCCCCACTCCAGGGGAAGGATACTGCAAAATCTCCATTCTCTCCCCACTCCAGGGGAAGTTACTGCAAAATCCCCATTTCCTCCCAATCAGCTGGGACTTGGGAGGCAGAGAATAGATGGGGGCGGGGCCAGTCAGAGGTGGTATTTACCGGTTCTCCGAACTACTCAAAATTTCCGCTACCGGTTCTCCAGAACTGGTCAGAACCTGCTGAATCCCACCTCTGGTTAATCTGTAACTGTGGGGTCCTTGGTGCTACGATGTGAGTCATCAGTGGACATAAGATCATGCACATCAAATGGTGTAATAAAACATCTACAGGCAAACAACCAAGTTCTGCGAGCACCAAGAATTCCATATTTTGTATGGTTTTTGCAAAGTAAGTTTTTTTAAAGCCTTTAATCTGGAGACCATTTAGCAATTCTGCTGTACCATCTTCAAGCCCTTCCGTTCAGATGGTCTCCAGATGGTCTCTACTGTATTCTGGGAATACTCTAGTATTCCCAGCTCCAATTGGCTGCAACGTTTGGCGTGTTCTCTCCCCTCCAACATAAGGTCTCAATCCTGTCCAACCATTCATCCAGGGTTGCCAAGCTCCTAGTTCTCTGCACGGTTTAATCATTGATCTAATTATGGCCGGTTAAGTCAATGAACTGTACTCCTCACCCCTAGATGTTCGTGTCCCATTCAATTCTTACATTTCCCAGTGGGCTAGCTTTGGATTGCTTCTCAACCTGGACGAAGCGTGCATTTGTTTTCCCACCCGCTGTATACCTTACTGCAAAACTCTCTTCCCTTTTTTAAAAAAACAAAAATCTTTAATAATTTGCAACCAAAGAACGTTGCTGCTCTGTTTTTTATGAAGCTAAGCCACCCGTTCTTCCTACTTCAAGGTTTCCCCCGGACAAGGTAGGCATGAACAAACAGCTCGTTTTTTCTTGCTTTGATTATGTGGGCCTCAGAGCAAAGATGCTTCGATGGCGGGGTGGAGGGAGAGAAAAGGAAAGGGTCTGCTTTCGAGTCGAAGGAGATAATGGAGGAAGGAGGGTTGAAGGCATCCATGTGGAAACTACCGGGAAAGCAAAGGAAAAAGACAGCACTGTCACGATGTGAATATTGTCAGTTGTGAGTCTATGCAGGGTGATGCACCCCTATCCTAATATTATGGTACATTCCAATACAAGAAGGACACGTGATATGATGTCTGCGCATGTCTACATTCCTAATCCACCATTAATCACTTCTGCCTTGTCTTCTGACCTGAACAGTGGTGTTACTCAGCAAAGATGTAGATTTATTGTTTTATATTGTTTTGTACTAAAATAAATATTTTCTATTAGGCATTTAATCTCGGTTTTATTTCTAACTGTTTGAATTCCAAGTAAAAGATCCAGATGTCGCCTCTACGGGAATATTCTTCTCTTAACAAGCACCTAAAAGGAAAACGAGAGCACTGGTTGAATAGCCAGCACAGGAGCTAGGCAACCGAGCTTGCCTTCCTTGTGTGGGTGGAGAGGGTAAGAAACAGGAGAGGGACTCCAGATCTGTCTGTCTGCCTGCCTGCCTGCCTGCCTGCCTGCCTGCCTGCCTCTCTCTCTTTTATAACAAAGACTTGTATATAAACAGTGAGAAAACCCCATTCCCTTCGAGCACTGATGATGTTACCCAGGTGGGTAATGAAACATCTGCAAGGAGACCACTAAGTTCACTCAGTGGTGAAATCTAAAAATTTTTCCTACCGGTTCTGTGGGCATGGCTGATTTTGTGGGTGTGGCTGCCAATCCTCCATACAAACTGCCCACCCCGTTTCTGCAAAGGCAGAGCCCTGCAGGGTGATCCAAAGAGGGGAGGGGGATGTTGTAGAAAAGGCCGCCTTCCACCCGTGCCTCCACACCTCTCGCTCCGCTTGTTCACTGGCTGGAAGCAGCGCCGCAGGTCGAGTTCCCAGAGTGGCGCCAGCAGACGGATGGGCCGATCCACAAAGAGAGCAGGCAGGTGGCTGGGTGGGAGGCCAGTGGTCACCGCAGAGCCAGCATGGGAGGCACACGGGCCTGGGTGAAGGCAGCCTTTTCTGCAGCATAGCAATAGCAATAGCACTTAGATTTATATACCGCTTCATAGTGCTTTACAGCCCTCTCTAAGCGGTTTACAGAGTTCAGCATATTGCCCCCAACAATCTGGGTCCTCATTTTACCCACCTCGGAAGGATGGAAGGCTGAGTCAACCTTGAGCCGGTGAGATTTGAACAGCTGAACTGCTGAACTAGCAGTAGCCTGCAGTGCTGCATTTAACCACTGCACCATCTCGGCTCCTCCCCCTCCCTTCTTTGGATCGCCCTGCAGGGGGGGCTCTGCCTTTGCAGAAATGCTGTGGCCGTATGTGCAGCAGCCACGGGACATCCACTCACCCGTCCGGAGCACTGCCGCTCTCTCAGTGTCTGCGTTTCCAGCAAGGACCACCTGCCCACCCACTGTCCATCTACTCAAAATTTCCACTACCGGTTCGCCAGAACTGGTCAGAACTTGCTGAATCCCACCTCTGCTGGGAGGGAAGAATCATAGAGAATCATAAAAGCATAGGGCTAGAAGGGACCTCAGTGTCCTCCTGTTGCTAGTTTTCTTCCTCCTCTTCCTCTCACTAATCTGATATCATAATCAGGAGTGTCCACAGGGAGTCTGAGTCTGCAAGACGTCATGACGTAAGTCTAAGGTGACCAGACGTCCCACTTTTGGCGGGACAGACACGCTTTTCAAGTGTGTGTCCCGCGTCCCGCATTCTTTCCAAAAAGTCCCGCTTTTTTGGAAAGAATGCCAAAGCAGCGGGATGTCTGGTCACCTTTTGCCCGTTGTTGCCCTGACGGCTTGCAACCAGAAGCGGCGGCGTGTGCGAGCCGGGAGAAATCTCTTGGCTGGCCCAGCAGTTGTCCCGACGACGGGGGAGGCGCAGCCCCGCCCTCTTGAAACGGCTGTCCCGTCCCGTGGCGCCGCGCGCAAGGACGCGGGGGCGTGTCTCCGTGGCGTCGCGGTGTGCGGGGCGGCCCGAGCGAAGGAGTCGCATCCAAGATGGCCCTCGGGCTGGTGCTGGCTCAGCCGGCCGGGGCCGCTGCCGCAGCCTTCCCACCGCCAGGGCAGCCGGGACTGGGGGCCCAGCCGCAGGGGCAGCAGCAGCAGCAGCAGCAAGCCTCTCAGCTCGGGCTGGCCGTGGGCGGCGTTGGCGGCGGGCGGGCATCCCGCGTTGACTCCTCCGGCGGCGGCTGGAAGCTGGCAGAAGAGCCGGTGTGCTTCCAGCTACCGCCGGAGGAGTCAACGCAGGACGCCCGCCCGCCGCCAACGCCACCCACGGCCGGCCCGAGCTGAGAAGCCTGCTGCTGCTGCTGCTGCTGCTGCCGCTGCCCCTGCGGCTGGGCCCCCAGTCCCGGCTGCCCCGGCGGCAGGAAGGCTGCGGTGGCGGCCCCGGCCGGCTGAGCCAGCGCCGGCCCGAGCTGAGAGGCCTGCTGCTGCTGCTGCTGCTGCTGCTGCCCCTGCGGCTGGGCCCAACCTGGCCGTCCTCGAGTGCCTGCAGGACGTGTGCGAGGTCAGCGGGCGGCGCGGGACCCCCGGGCATGCGGGGGGGGGGGAGGGAGGAGGAAGCAAAAAATTGCCAAAATCTCTTGCACGCACGCACATCCCCTTGTGAGATTTTGCTTCTGCGCATACACAGGAAGCAAAATCACGCGAGGGGATGTGTGCGCGTAGCAAGCGCACCGGTAGGCAGGTAAGAGGAACCTGCCCCTGCTCCAGTCCTCTAATCATCTTTGCTACTAATGGCTTAGGACAACGTGTAAACTCAGCAAATGCTGGGAGAATGTAGTTTAGGACTTATGTATCTTATGTGAGACCAACCAAATGTTGTTTAGTCTATAAATTATGATTAAACAACCTTTGGTACAGTGAGATGGCTGAGCCAATTGACCATATCCTGCAAATATGCCGGTATTCATGTTTTAATTGACTAAAAAATGTTTTCTTTTTTCCTAGCCCGTCTTTCTTTCTGAAAGTGTGTCCACTGGAATGCAATTCATTATTCTAAAAGCATTGGCAGGAAATGGTGTCATTAAATGGTCAAATAAAATAGTTTACAGAAAATAGTGTTAAGCTTGATTTTCTGCCCAAATTACAGTATTCATCCAATTTTAACCCTGGTTTAAAATTTCAGGTCATTTATTACATTCAGCTATTGCAGTTCAATTGGGGAGGACAGAAAATCCTTCAATGACCACATAAATTTGCATCAATTGTGTTATGATCTCAGGATGTCAATGCTAGACAATAGATCAGGGGTGTCAAACTCAAGGCCCACGGGCCCCATGCAGCCTGCAGGGTGCATAAATCTGGCCCGTGGAGCTGGCCTGGAAATAACAAAGGATTGGCCCACAGTGCCTCTGGCAGCCAAAACGGGGTGCGGGGGGCTGCACACAGCCCCCTGTGCCCCATTTTTGGCCTAGATGGCCTCCTGCGACACTCTGCCGGCCAAAACGGGGCACCGGGGATGCACGAGGCCCCCTGCGCCCCATTTTGAGGACTGGACGGCCTCTTGCAGCACTGTATCAGCCAATATGGGGCGCGGGGAGGGCATGAGGTTCCCTGTGCCCTGTTTCGGCCAGCAAAGTGCTGCAGGAGGCCGTCCAGGCCAAAAATGGGGCGCGGGGGGCCTCATGCGCCCCCCCAATACCCTGTTTTGGCCAGCAGGGTGCTGCAGGAAGCATCTGTCCCATCTCCCCCCCTCCCCCCGCCACCGGCCCACAGAGGAGATCTACAATGCTGACCCGGCCCTCAAAGAAATCCAGTTTGATACCCCTGCAATAGATACTTCATGTCATTTGTTCAATGACATCATGCCATGTGTAATATCACGACCTCTTTTTCAGCTCCTGGGATGCTGCCTATATTAAAACAGCCTGTACAGGTAGTCCTTGGCTTACAACCATTCGCTTAGTGACCATTCAAAGCAGTGGTGGGTTGTAAATGATTTTGCTACCGGTTCGCGCTCGCGCATGTGACGCTTCTGCGTATGCACAGAAGCGTCCCGGGTGGGTGGGCGGAGCCTCCCGCTGCCGGCACTACCGGTTTTAAGAACCAGTCTGAACCGGGACCTTCTTTCTAAATCACTCTAAGGTTGGATGAAAGTAGTCACAAGCTTAGGGTGAATTAGGTCTTTCTCCAAAACTTAAACCAGGATTCCAGCAAAAACCTCTAGGTCAGCACCAAACAAGGGATGGAAGGCAAGCCAGGCTAGAAGGCATCAAAAAGGAAGGCTAGGAAGGAGGGATCTCTATGGGGATTCTTGGTCATCCAGGTTGCCCCAAAGTAGCAACATAAATATATTATAATACAATAATAAGCAAAATAAGCAAATATGTCAAATGGTAAAAATACCATCGATAGTCCTAATATTATTATTATTACCAAGAATATCCATTGGGAAGGAGGGTGGATATATTCTACCAAGGGTCGGTATCAGCGGTGGGTTGCTCCCGGTTCGGCCCAGTTCTGTGAACCGGTAGCAGCGGTGGTGGGAGGCTCCGCCCACCCACCCGGGACGCTTCTGTGCATGCACAGAAGCGTTGCGTGCGTGCAAGCGCGCACACGAACTGGTAGTAATGGGTTTTAGAACCCACTACTGGTCGGTATGTCTACCAGTCAATCATCCAGTTGATAAATAAGGATAGCAGAAGCTTAGCTGTGATGGGCTAAGCAGGAGAATAAATCATGCAGATACAACCTCATTTTGTTCTCCTCTTTAAGCAGCCCAAGAATGTCAGCTTGTTTGAATAAGGAGGATTTGGAGAGAATGGAATGTGCTTATGAGGAATGTGATGGACAGTTTTTCTAGCATTATCTAAAGCCATTCCTAAATGATTGTTTTTGCAACTGCCTTTGATGATTGGCATCCTTGAAAAATTAGAATCCCCAGAGCATCCGAAATCCAAAGATAGATTTGTGATTCTAGACAACTTGGCCTTCAAAGAAACGAAATCTTCATCACTTTCTACCCACTTCTGCACCCCAAACTCGGCAAGTTTACATTTTGAGTGCATTTTTGGTTTAGAGATTGAGAATAGTCATATAAATACAATACGAAACCTTACTGGTGTTTGATGTTTCATAAGACATTCCATACAAACATTTCTTATGGTCTCTATAATTTTGTAGAACTGCATTAGACATTTTTGCTGCTCACTACATTGTTGGCTTATAGAAAGGACAGGGACAAATGGAAAATATCTGCCTTTGAAATGCTCTGCAATTTTTTTTTACAAATGTAAATAATGTGCTAGTGTTTTTAGAGCATAGAACAAAGCACAAAACAGCATCACCCCCCCCCCAAGAATTCCATAATTTTTATTTTTTCCCCTTTCCTCTGATTCTTTCAGGTTGAAGAATATAGCAATAGCAATAACTTCTAGAATTATATACCGCTTCACGGTGCTTTACAGCCCTCTCTAAGCAGTTTACAGATTCAACATATTGGCCCCAACAATCTAGGTTCTCATTTTACTGACCTCGGAAAGATGGAAGGCTGAGCAAACCTCGAGCTGGTCAGAATAATATCACACTACTAACCAGAGCATACAAAACATTCGCCAGACCAATCCTTGAATACAGCTCATCTGTCTGGAACCCACACCGCATATCGGACATAAATACATTAGAAAGTGTCCACAGATACTTTACAAGAAGAGTCCTCCACTCCTCTACTCGCAACAGAATACCTTACGCAACCCGACTTGAAATCCTGGGCTTAGAAAGCTTAGAACTACGTCACCTTCGGCACGACCTAAGCATAGCTCATAAAATTATCTGCTACAACGTCCTTCCTGTCAATGACTACTTCAGCTTCAACCACAACAATACACGAGCACACAACAGATACAAACTCAAAGTGAACCGCTCCAAACTTGACTGTAGAAAATACGACTTTAGCAACAGAGTGGTAAATGCCTGGAACTCACTACCTGACATTGTGGTTTCGTCACCAAACCCCCAAAACTTTACCCTTAGACTGTCCACTGCTGACCTCACCCGATTCCTAAGAGGTCAGTAAGGGGCGTGCATAAGTGCACCAGCGTGCCTACCGTCCCTGTCCTAATGTTCCCTCTTATCAGTACCCATCTTATGTATATAAACAATGTTATATCTATGTATATTACCAACACGTACTTGACAAAAATAAATAAATAAAAATAAATAAATAAATAAAATAAGAATCAAACTCCTGGCAGTCGGCAGAATTAGCCTGCAATACTGCATTCTAACCATTGTGCCACCACGGCTCATAAAAGCCAAACAATATCTGTGGGGCAGGCAGACCTAACCCCATTTTCTTTCAGTAGCTACTTGGTGGCATTTTGCAACTGAAAGTTGGCAGTAAATTGTTGATTTTCAGTGGCATTATAGTGTAGAGGGGAAATGATGTTGATCGTCCATTGTACTCGAAGAGGACCTTAACATCTATCATAGACCTGAGTCGCCTGTGTGCAGGTCCGCAGCTACAGCTCCCAGTGCATCCACACCTGCTGCTTTGTCGCTCACCCATCGCCACAGGACTTTTCACAAGTCTTGGGGGGGGATGTCAAGACTTGCGTGTAAATTGGATTAAAGTGAGGGAGAGGTGCGCATAGTCAGCCTCACTCTCTCTTCCCAGATTCCATCTTGCTCCAAATAGCAGGACAAGAGTCGAGACAGTTGGAGATGGGCTGGGCGCAGTGGTTGACCAGGGCGTCTTTCGTGTCTTGCCGTGCTCTTAGCGTACCACGTTGCTTGCAGAGACCACTTTCATGACCGTTGTCCTATTCTAGTAGATTTCATCCGCTCACTCTGCCGGAATCTGACTTCACATGCTCGGGATAGACAAGTCCCTATCTCACCGAAGGTCAATCACCCAACGGCTACTCTCAACCTGGTTTGCCCAGCCTGTCCAAGCTGTTGCCCGGGGTGTGGCCGCTGCGTATGCTACAGCTGCTAGGAGCCACAGGTGAGAGCTGAGTGACAGGTGGGGACCAAAGGTGAACGAGCTGCCCTAAAAGCTGCCCTAAAATGAGCTGCCGTAAAAGGACATGACACGCCCCTACACCAGAGGTGCTACCCCTCCCTGAACACCCCATACACCCCAGAAGGGAAATACAAATGAATAAATGACCATTTAAATCTCCACTAGGATTCATTCATTCATTCATTCATTCATTCATTCATTCATTCATTCATTCATTCATTCATTCATTCCATTTGTAGAGCTGCCCATCTCAACAAATGCCTCTAGGTGGAGAGCAAAATTGAAATAAGTACATAAAATAAAACAAAAGATCATCTCCCATGATCATTAATACAACCAAGAAACGGGTCCTTGCATAACATTTGTAGTCATGCAGGGTGGGCACAGGGTCTTTAGTCTTTAGACTTTGCATTTTTATCGCAACCCTCCTCCTACACAATGGGCTAGATCAGTGATGGCTAACCTATGGCACGGGTGCCACAGGTGGCACACGGAGCCATATCTGCCAGCACGCGAGGCGTTGTCCTAGCTCAGCTCCAATGCGCATGTGTGTGCCCGCCAGCTGATTTTTGGCTCACGCAGAGGCTCTGGGAGGGCGATTTCGGCCTCCGGAGGGCCTCCAGGGTGGTAGGGGGAGCGTTTTTGCCCTCCCCAAGCTCCAAGGAAGCCTCTGGAGCCTGGAAGTCGGGAAATGGGGGAGTGGGGGGGGGTCGTGCACGCATGTGCAGGAGGGTGGGTCAAGTGAGGGGCTTTGAATTATGGGTGTGGGCACACACGCACGTGCAATAGCGCACACGCGCACTATTTCGGCACCCGAGGAAAAAAAGGTTCGCCATCACTGGGCTAGATCGATGTTCCTCAGCCTTGGCAACTTTAAACTGTGTGAACTTCAACTCCCAGAATTCCCCCAGCCAGCCTGCTAGGAATTCTGGGAGCTGAAGTCTACACCTCTTACCAGTTTCCAAGGTTGAGATACACTAGGCTAGAATATATCAGCCCTCTTGGATAAAATTACTGTTGCAGTCTCTGTATGCAAACACACACCCACACCACACCACACCCACATCTGTGCTTCTGTTTTAGAACACGCTCAAGGTCATTTCCTCTCTCAATGCTGGCTCCGATTTATTCCAGAATTACATGCTGGCAACAGAAATTATTCTTGCAGGACTGAGCTCTGGCTAAAATTCAAGTTTGGGATTACTGAATGATGAAATAAACTTAATCAACAACAGATTATGAAGAGAAAAACAGTCATACCAAGAGGCCAAGGTAATGGAGAAATGAATGTCATTTTTGTCCATCCTGGATTACAGGGCATCACAACAGCTTTGCCAAACAAGCACAAACAACAGAATAGGAATTAGATTCTGGAAAGAAGATACTGTCTCCCCAGCTTCGGTCAAATTCTGTACCCTTACCACAGAGGTGGGTTCCTCCCGGTTCGGACTAGTTCTATAGAACTGGTAGTAACTTGGTGACCTGGGTCGCTAGAACCGGCAGCGACCCAAGCCTGCCACGCCCCCGAAGTGGTTCTTTCGGTGGCGCCATAGGCACTGCCATCTTGTTTTTGGGTTCTGTGCATGTGCAGCAGCTTTTTTAAAACACTGTGCATGTGTGAAGCGTGTGCAGAGGCGGAAACCCTATATCAGTGATGGCGAACCTTTTTTGGTTCGTGTGCTAAAAGGGGGGGTGCAAGCACTAGCGTGCGCGCAGGTGCCCACACCCATTCCTTCCCCCCACGCATGCGCACCCCCGAGCTGCCCCCTGCACATGCGCACAAACCCCCACACCCGCGCATGGGCCTCACTGAAACCTGGGACGGTGAAAAAACGGGCAAACCGGAAGTTCGGAAAAACGGACTTCTGGTTTGCCTGTTGTGCTGTTTTTTGCACACCGGAGGCTACTGGGAAGCTTCCTGAAGCCCCGAAATGCAAAAAACAGCACAATGGGCAAACCAGAAGTCCGTTTTTCTGAACTTCCGGTTTGCCCGTTTGCCCGTTTTTCACACTCCGTGACTTCAGGAAGCTTCCCAGTAGCCTCCGGAGTGCGAAAAACAGCACAACGGGAAAACTGGAAGTCCGTTTTTCCGAACTTCCGGTTTGCTCGTTGCACCATTTTTTGCATTCCGGGGCTTCAGGAAGCTTCCCTGAAGCCTCCGGTGGGTGAAACGGCCTTCCCCAAGGCCCAAAATCAGCTGGCCAGCACACGCATGCGCGCTGGAGCTGGCATAGGGCAGCACCTCACATGCCCTCCAATATGGCTCCGCATGTGTGCCATAGGTTCACCATCACTGCCCTATACCATTTCAGACAAAAGGCTGCCCAATTTTTTTTCTTAAAAATAGCAATAGCAATAGCACTTAGACTTATATACCGCTTCATAGTGCTTTACAGCCCTCTCTAAGCGGTTTACAGAGTTCAGCATATTGCCCCCAACAATCTGGGTCCTCATTTTACCCACCTTGGAAGGATGGAAGGCTGAGTCAACCTTGAGCCTGGTGAGATTTGAACAGCTGAACTGCTGAACTAGCAGTCACTGAAGTAGTTACAGTGCTGCTTTTAACCAATGCGCCACCTCAGCTCGTGTTGGAGTATCCACAACTTCTGGAGGTAAGTCATTCCACCAATTAATTCAGGGGTGTAAAACTGAAGGCCCGGGGTCCAGATCCGGCCCACAGGGTGCTTAGATCTGGGCTGCGGGCCCACACTGAAAACAGTGCAGGTGCCTCTTGCAGCCAAAAGAGAGCTCAGGAGTGCTCTCCCAGGCTCTGTTTTGGGCTGCAATGGCCTCCTAAAATTCTCTGCCAGTGAAAATGAAGCTCAGGGAGGCTGCGCGGCAGAGGGCTGCAGGAGGCCATCGCGGCCGAAAACAGAGCCCAGGAGGGCCATTGTGGCTAAAAATGGACCCTTGATGAGTGACATTGAGCTGACCACACCCACCCTGGCCACGTCCACCTGCCCCCCCCCAGGTCAAACATAACCGTGATGCGGCCCTCAATGAAATCGAGTTTGACACCCCTAGATAAATTGTTCTGTCAGGAAATTTTTCTTTAGTTCTAAATTGGTTCTGTCCTTTCATCCATTGCTTCTTGTCCTGCCTTCAGGTGCTTTGGAGAATAGCTTGACCCCCTCTTCTTTGTGGCAACCGCTGAGATATCGCAACACTGCTATCATGTCACCTCTAGTCCTTCTTTTCATTAAACTATGTATAGCCATCTCCTGCAACCGTTCTTCATATGTTTTAGCCTCCATCCCCTTAATCATCTTTGTTGCTCTTCTAGAGACTCAACAAAATATTCTGGATTGTCACCAGATGCTCTCAGTGGCAGACTTGTGCCAACAAATCTCAGACATCTGCAAAGAACGGTTTGCAAGCTCCTTGCTCTTTTAATTATTCTCCTTTCATTCTACCCAGTGACCTCATCCCATGTCAAGAAGAATTTCTGTCTTAGTCATCAGAGAGCTGGACAACTGATTTCCTTTCAATTGTTCCTTACAGCTTGAGGGGTGTGTGTGTGTGTGTGTGTGTGTGTGTATGTATGTGTGTGTGCCTGTTTTTATAATCCAGTGCTAATCACCCATCCAGCCACCCACCCACTCACTCACAAACACACATTCCACAGTCTTTGTGTTTGCAGTTCCATCTCTGTGCTGTGCCTGGTTGCTCCTGGCTCACTCGAATCCAACTTCAAGGAGGAATGTGTGGGAGAGGTTATATGGGGACGTGATTTGGGGAGGGGGAGAGACATATTCTGAATAGAGTTTAGAGGAAGGAAATGGGGTTGCATGTTTCAGAGAAGAAGGGCTATTAACAGGAGAATAGAATAGAATAGAATAGAATAGAATAGAATAGAATAGAATAGAATAGAATAGAATAGAATAGAATAGAATAGAATAGAATAGAATAGAATAGAATAGAATTCTTTATTGGCCAAGTGTGATTGGACACACAAGGAATTTGTCTTTGGTGCATATGCTCTCAGTGTACATAAAAGAAAAGATACATTTGTCAAGAATCATGAGGTAAAAAACACTTAATGATTGTCATAGGGTACAAATAAGCAATCAGGAAACAATCAATATTGATATAAATCGTAAGGATATAAGCAACAAGTTACAGTCATACAGTAATAAGTGGGAGGAGATGGGTGATAGGAACGATGAGAAAAACTAATAGTAGTAGTGATGCAGCCTAGTGAATAGTTTGACAGTGGTGAGGGAATTATTTGTTTAGCAGAGTGATGGCGTTCGGGAAAAAACTGTTCTTGTGTCTAGTTGTCTTGGTGTGCAGTGCTCTATAGCGTCGTTTTGAGGGTAGGAGTTGAAACAATTTATGTCCAGGATGCGAGGGGTCAGTAAATATTTCCACAGCCCTCTTTTTGACTCGTGCAGTATACAGGTCCTCAATGGAAGGCAGGTTGGTAGCAATTGTTTTTTCTGCAGTTCTGATTATCCTCTGAAGTCTGTGTCTGTCTTGTTGGGTTGCAGAACTGAACCGAACCGAAAGATGAACTCCCAAGATACAGATTTGGGGGGGGGGGGCTGCAATTGAATTTGTTCCCGTTACTGAATTTAGAGCCTACAAAATTGGCATGAAATGCTTTGCAGCACGAGAACTCGAAGGTTAGTTCAACTCACAAAGAACATACATCTGCCTTACAATTTCTCCAAAGTCTCATTGCCCCATAAAACAGATCTGAACTTATTCTCAGGGGGCTTTCCTTCAAAGATCACATCTGGAATACTGCATCTAGTTTTGGTCACCACCTTACGAAAAAGATGTTGAGACTTTGGAAAAAGTGCAGAGAAGAGCAACTAAGATGATTAAAGGCCTGGAGACTAAAACATACGAAGAACGGTTGCAGGATTTGGGTATAGCTAGTCTAGAGAAAATAAGGACTTGGTGGTGGTGGAT
Source organism: Diadophis punctatus similis (assembly GCA_023053685.1). NCBI lineage: Eukaryota > Metazoa > Chordata > Lepidosauria > Squamata > Dipsadidae > Diadophis > Diadophis punctatus. The sequence goes on from JALIGW010000016.1 coordinate 16,965,992, forward strand.
CCAAATATCAGTATTCCAGTATTTGAGGGGCTGCCCCAAAAAAGAGGGGGTCAACTTATTTTCCAAAGCACCAGAGGGCAAAACAAAAAATAATGGATGGAAACTAATCAAGGAGAGAAGTAACCTGGAATTAAGAGAAACTTCCTAACAGTGAGGACAATTAACCAGTGGGACAGTTTGCCTTCAGAAGCTGTGGGTGCTTCATCACTGGAGGTTTTTAAGAAGCAACTGGACAGTCATTTGTCTGAAATGGTATAGGGTCTCCTGCTTGAGCAGGGGGCTGGACTAGAAGACCTCCAAGGTCCCTTCCAGCTCTATTCTGATTTAATTTCTTTCATAGTTGGCATATAGATAGACCTTAACTCACGACCACAATTGAGCACAAAATTTGTGTTGATAAGCAAGTTAAGTGAGTTCTGCCCCATTTTACCTTTCTCGCCACAGTTGTTAAGCGAATCACTGCAGCTGTTAAGTTAGCAACACGGCCGTGAAGTGAAACTGGCTTCCCCATGGACTTTGCTGGTCAGAAGGTCGCAAAAGGGGCTCACATGATCCCTAAGGGACACTGCAACCGTCATAAATGTGAACCGGTTGCCAAGCGTCTGAATTTTGATCATGTGACGGTGGGGAGGCTACAATGGTCATAAGTGTGAAAAATGGTTGTAAGTCATTTTTTTTCAGTGCCGTTGTAACTTTGGTCACTAAACGAACTGTCATAAGTTGAGGACTACCTGTATTTTAGAGGATGCTATTGTTGAATGCGGCAACGCTGCTATTGATGTTAATTACAGTGATATATCCTGCCACTGAATCGTCCACTGCTCCAGAGGTGGGTTCCTGCCTCTGATTGCCGGTGCGGTTAATCGCTGAGTTCGGCGCAGAGCCGAAGAAGCTGCTCCCGTTCGCGGAACGGGAGCTTTCCATGGGCGCTTTCCCCACCCGCATGGATGCTGCCAATTGCGTTCTTTTGCCCTCTGCGCATGCGGAACTCTTTGGGCATGCGCAGAGGGCAAAAGAATGCAATTGGTGGCATCCATGCGGGCGGGGAAAGAGCCCGGGGAAAGCTCCCATTCCGCGAACGGGAGCAGCTTCTTCGGCTCTGCGCCGAACTCAGCGATTAACCGCACCGGCAATCAGAGGCAGGATCCCACCTCTGCACTGCTCTCATAAAGTCATCAATCATGGTTTCATCAGAAGGATGGAAAGCCAATAAGATGGCAGCCAAAACCAGAGCAATGCTGGCTTCTGGGAGTTGAAGTCCACATGTCTTAAAAATTGCGGAGTTCCTGTCTAAGGTAAGACTAGAACTCAGAGCCTCCTGAGTTTCCAAGCCAACTCCTTCACCATCACACCAAGCTGGCTATGTATGTATGGCATGGTACAATTCCACGCAAAACGTTTCACTCCAACTGTCTGTTTCAATAAATCTTTCAGAGAACTGAAGCTAGCATAATCTCCACATGGTACCAAATTAAGCATTTTTCTAGAAATTGATACCTACTAATTACGCGCAGTTGTTTACTGAAACACAATAAGACGACGGTGCCTGTGGCAGAAATCTGAAAACCTTTTCGAAGCACTACTTTATAACACTCTCTTTGGTAGAAGTAATTCTTCTTCTTCTTCTTGCGCCATATCCAACATCGGACGTTTATTTATTTATTTATTTTATTAGTGAGACTTATATACCGCCTCAAAGTGCAAGCACGCTCTTAAGCGGTTTACACCAGTAAGCAATGTATATTTATATTGCCCCCAACAATCTGGGTCCTCATTTTACCTACCTCAGAAGGATGGAAGGCTGAGTCAACCTTGAGCCGGTGAGATTTGAACCGCTGACCTGCAGATCACAGTCAGCTAAAGTAGCCTGCAGTACTGCACTCTTAACTGCTGCGCCACCTCGTTGGTGATCATGTTGGCGATCCTATTTTTATCAACAGCCGCACGAAAAAGTGGTGAAATGAGTTTTGTCCAAACCAGTCCCTTAGATTTTGAAGCCATGGTGTTCTTCTTCTGCCTGGACCTTGTTTGCCTTCAATCTTTCCCTGGAAGATTAAGTGAAATATGCCGTATTTTTCTGGGTGTCGCACCACATGTCCAAAATAGAAGTAGAAGTAATGTAGCTCCGATATTTCCAATAGTCCATTAAGAATGTTTCATTTTTTTTTCTTTTTGGCTTACAGATTTTTCCCCTCTTGAAGAAATCTTCCACCACCAAAATGGATCTGTGACAACTTGCCATGGCCAGCTTGCCACGACCAATTTGCCACAGGACAATTCACTGCAGGACACTGCAGGACACTAATACTGAAGAAATGGGGGAATAAAATCATTAAATAAAGGTGTCAAGCCGAAGCAGCCATTAGGAGAAAGCCTCGGCTTGCCACACCTATGCTTAGAATGTATTTGTACTATGGGAATTGGGGAGGGGTGGTTGCATGAGGGATGTAGATGTAGTCATAACACATTCCTTCCAGATTCTCAAGGTCATCCTTTGTCCAGCACCTGCCCGGAAGCTGCTGGGAGGAACGGCCATGCTGGCAGAAGATGAGTGGTCAATGTGGTGGACTTGGGGGTGTGAGAATAAGGGTTTTAACTTCAACTGGGTGGAGAAACCACTGGGGGACTTTAGATTCGGGTTTCTCCCAGATGTGGGAGACCGCATCCTGCCGCATACCTCCCTACGACCGGTTAGGTCCCACAGAGTTGGTCTCCTCCAGGTCCCATCAACCAAGCAATGCCGGTTGGCGGGGCTGAGGGGGAGAGCCTTTTCTGTGGGAGCCCCCTCCCTTTGGAACCAACTCCCTCCAGAGATCAGGACTATCCCCACCCTGCTGGCCTTCCGTAAAGCAATAAAAACTTGGCTCTTCCGGCAGGCGGGGTGAAAATGAGACCAATCAGATTATATTTGGGTCTCCCCCCCTTGGTTATGAATGTCAGATGTTTTTTAATTTTTTTAATTTTTAATTATATGTTTTTATATGTAACAATGATTTTATATGTTGTCAGCCGCCCAGAGTCCCTCGGGAGTTGGGCGGCATACAAATCTATTAAATTAAATTAAATTAAATTAAATGTGCCAACATGGCTCTACTAATAAATTGGAACTTTGAGGAATACTTTGCCTCGGACTCTGATTTAAAGTTGGATGCTATTTGGAAACCTGACAAAAGGATGCCAAAGGAGAAACAAAATGAAATGCTAATGACAAAAATGAAAATAATTTTAACTATTTTAAATAATTAAACTGAATTGCTGAATTGTCCCGTTTTCCCGTGGCGAGTTGGCCATGGGGAGTTGGCTGCGGCAAGTTGTCCCATTCCATCCCAAAATAGTCTTAGGTCTCCTAAAATGCACTGCACACAGGTAGTCCTCCACTTGCAACCATTCCTTTAGTGACCATTCAAAGTTACAACAGCACTGATAAAAGGGGCTTGCGGCCGTTTTTCAGACTTATGACCATTGCAGCATCTCCCATTGTCACATGATCCAAATTCAGACGTTTAGCAACTGACTCATATTTATGACGGTTGCAGTGTCCCGGGATCACCTGATCGCCTTTTGTGACCTTCTGACAATAGGGAAGCCTGATTGAGTTAACAATGGTGTTAATAACTTTACCAACTGCAGTGATTCAGGAAGCTCTTCCACTAGTTACTTGTTCTCACGGGAAATTTCTCCTAAGTTCTAAGTTGAATCTCTCCTTGATAAGTTTCCATCCATTACTTCTTGCCCTGCCCTCAGGTGCTTTGGAGAATAGGTTGACTCCCTTTTCTCTGTGACAGCCTTAGTAAGGCCACACTTGAAACACTGCATCCAGTTTTGGTCGCCACGATGTAAAAAAGATGTTGAGACTCTAGGAAGAGTGCAGAGAAGAGCAAGAAAGATGATTAGGGGACTGGAGGATAAAACATATGAAGAACGGTTGCAGGAACTGGGTATGTCTAGTTTACTGAAAAGAAGGACTAGGGGTGACATGATAGCAGTGTTCCAATATCTCAGGGGTTGCCACAAAGAAGAGGGAGTCAAACTATTCTCCAAAGCACCTGAGGGCAGGACAAGAAGCAATGGGTGGAAACTAAACAAGGAGAGAAGCAACTTAGAACTAAGGAGAAATTTCCTGACAGCGAGAACAATTAATCAGTGGAACAGCTTGCCTCCAGAAGTTGTGAATGCTCCAACACTGGAAGTTTTTAAGAAGAGATTGGACAACCATTTGTCTGAAATGGGATAGGGTTTCTTGCCTGAGCAGGGGGTTGGACTAGATGATCTCCAAGGTCCCTTTCAACTGTTTATTCTATTCTATTCTATTCTATTCTATTCTATTCTATTCTATTCTATTCTAAATGTCTAAATATTGGAAGACTAGAAGAATGTTCAGCAGTGGGATATGGTTACCTGGCTTGATCTTTGATGCCTCGGGTAGCAGCTCTTAAAATATTTTGGCGATGATGTCATAACCCTAAGGTAATGTGAGTAATACGAGTAATAGTAAGTCGAGGCACGGTGTGGTTGATGTAAATTCATTCTTACACGCGCATACCCTCACCTCAACGGACACATTTATGTATATGTGCGTGGGATCCATTCACATCCAACCCACAGCTCATCCCACACGAACTTAATTTGGACAAAGAAAGAGGCTCCGGACTGACACCCCCCCCCCGGCTGGGATTCGCCAAGGACACGCGGGCATGCAAGAAACAAAAGATGTCAGCGCTTGCACGACCGGGGGGGGGACTCCCCTCCGAAGCTCCCAGGGAATCCCCTTCCCTCCCCTTGTTGGGGACTGCCATGGCCGGCCCGGGAGGGGAACGAAGAAGAGAAGGCTGGCAGGCGCCGGTCTGTATGGCCCGAACAAGCCGCCTCTCCCCGCCCGGTCCGCAGACAAAGGGAGCCGCTCGGCGCCACCCTGCAAGTTGTCTGCAAGGCGCAGGGAAGGTGGAAAGGGTGGGAGGTGGTCAGATCTCCCCCCCCCCGGGGCAGGAGAAGGAAGGGGGCGAGGGAAGAGGCGAGAGAGAGAGGGGGGAGAGGCCGGAAGGAGGGGAGAAAGGGGGGAGGCTTGGCCGCCGGGCGGCTGAAAAGGAAGAACCCGCGCTGGGGCTGCCCCTTACACGCGAAGCGGAGCCGGTGCCGGCACCATGGCTCCGTCTTGTAGGAGTTGGCTCGCCAACGAGGGAAGCAAGCATCTCCTCGTGGTAAGAGCCAGCCTTTCCCAAGTGGCTTAAACAAGGGGTGGTGTTTGTGTGTGTGTGTGTGTGTGCAAGCGCGCTGGCGATTGCGGGTGCTTGGACACGCGCGCCGGACGGCCCGGGCGCGGAAGGACGAAAACTTTTTTTTTTTTTAAAAAGATTTTTTAAAAAGTGCTTTGCTGCTTTGCCGCGTCCGGAGGAAGTTTGTAGAGATTCTCAGTCATTCAGGTCCTGGTTGGCCCAAAGGTGCATTTTCTGCTCCAGCACTGGAAGTTTTTAAGATGTTGGATAACCATTATTTATTTATTTATTTATTTTTGTCAAGTACGTGTTGGTAATATACATAGATATAACATTGTTTATGTACATAAGATGGGTACTGATAAGAGGGAACATTAGGACAGGGACGGTAGGCACGCTGGTGCGCTTATGCACGCCCCTTACTGACCTCTTAGGAATCGGGTGAGGTCAACAGTGGACAGTCTAAGGGTAAAGTTTTGGGGGTTTGGTGACGAAACCACAGAGTCAGGTAGTGAGTTCCAGGCATTACCCACTCTGTTGCTAAAGTCATATTTTCTACAGTCAAGTTTGGAGCGGTTCACTTTGAGTTTGTATCTGTTATGTGCTCGTGTATTGTTGTGGTTGAAGCTGAAGTAGTCATTGACAGGAAGGACGTTGTAGCAGATAATTTTATGAGCTATGCTTAGGTCGTGCCAAAGGCAACGTAGTTCTAAGCTTTCTAAGCCCAGGATTTCAAGTCTGGTTGCGTAGGGTATTCTGTTGCGAGTAGAGGAGTGGAGGACTGAAGTACTTTGTCTGAAGTAGTGTAGGGTTTCCTGCCTAGACAGGGGGTTGGACTAGAAGACCTCCAAGATCCCTTCCAATTTTGTTGTTGTTGTTGTTGTTGTTGTTGTTGTTGTTGTTGTTGTTGTTGTTATTATTATTATTATTATTATTATTATTATTATTATTATTATTATTATTATTATTATTATTATTATTATTATTATTATTATTATTATTATTATTATTATTATGGAGGCAACTGGACTTTCTGGTTTGTCTTTGAAGACATTTCGCTTCTCCTCCAAGAAGTACATTCTTGGGAATTCCCCACCATCCAGTCAGAGCTGAAGAAGCTTCTTGGATGAGAAGTGAAAGGTCTTCAAAAAAAACCCAACAACAACCAGAAAGTCCAGTTACCTCTTGGGGAAAAAAGCACCTTTGGGACAACCTGGATGACTGAGAATCTCTATAGACAACTGGATTTTCTTGTTTTTTCTTTGAAGATGTTTCACTTCTCATCTAAGAAGCTTCTTCAGCTCTGACAGTGGGGAATGGAGGAAGGGAGTCCCCCGGAGCAGATAGGACAAGAGGGTTCCTGAGCGTGTGCAGATGCTGGCTTGGCAATGTGAGGGCATTGGGTTTGATTTCCAAGGCCTCCTGACAACCGCCGAAGTGGACTTTCCAGAAAAGTTACCATACTGTACCGGTAGTCCTCGATTTACAACAGTTCGTTTAGCGGCCGTTCAAAGTTACAACGGGACTGAAAAAAGTGACTTATGACCGTGTTTCACACTTACGACCAGTTGCAACATCACATGATCCAAATTCAGATGCTTGGCAACAGATTCATATTTACGACCGTTGCAGTGTCCTATGGGTCATGTGATCCCCTTTTGCGACCTTCAGACAACCAAAGTCAATGGGGGGAGCCAGATTCACTTAATGACGGTGTTACCAACTTAACAAGTGCAACGATTCACTGAACAACCGTTCAGGCAAGCAAGGTCGTAAAATGGGGCAACGTTCAATGTATCACTTAGCAACAGAAATTTTGGGCTCAATTGCGGTTGTAAGTTGAAGATTACTTGTACTCTGTATCTATGGAGACTCTCAATCATCCAGGTCATGGTTGTCCCAAAGGTGCTTTTCCCAAAAGGCATCTGGACTTTCTGGGTTTTTTTCTTAGAAAACATTTTGCTTCTCATCCAAGAAGCTTCTTCAGTTTTGCTTCATAAGCCAGTCTAGACTTCTTTCAGGAACCTGTTGGTTAGGCATTAAAGTAGACCTGTGATGGCGAACCTATGGCACGCGTGCCACAGGTGGCACACAGAGCCATATCTGAGGGCACACGAGGCTTTGCTCTATGCGCACTGGCCAGCTGATTTTTGACTTTCCGGAGGGTGGGGGGAAGTCTGTTTTTGTCCTCCCTAGGCTTCAGGAAAGCCTCCGGAGCCTCTGGATGGCGAAAAACGGGCCCAACGGGCCTACCGAACTTCCGGTAGGCAAGTTTTATTTATTTATTTATTTATTTATTTGTGAGATTTATATACCGCCTCACAGTGCAAGCACTCTCTAAGCGGTTTACCCAGTAAACAATGTATATTTATATTGCCCCCCCAACAATCTGGGTCCTCATTTTACCTACCTCGGAAGGATGGAAGGCTGAGTCAACCTTGAGCCGGTGAGATTTGAACCGCTGACCTGCGGATCACAGTCAGCTAAAGTGGCCTGCAGTACTGCTCTCTAACCGCTGCGCCACCTTGGCGCGGGGAAGGCCGTTTTCGCCCTCCCCAGGCTCCGGAGGCTTTCCTGAAGCCCGGGGAGGGCGAATAACAGCCTAACGGGCCTTCCGGAAGTCCAGAGGCCTGCGCGCATGCGCAGTGGAGGCAGCGCGGGGGGATGTGCGTGCATGCGCGGGGGGGAGGGCATTGCATTATGGGTGTGGGCACGCGCGCACGTGCTATTGTGCACGCACGCACCCTTTTGGCACCCGAGCAAAAAAAGATTCGCCATCACTGAGGTAGACAGGTAACTTCTTTGGAAACCAGCTGGCTGTTTCTCTCCAGCAGCTCAAACCACACCGGGCAGCCATTGGCTAGGGAGGGGGATTCGCAGTGGTCAATCAGTCAATAGGAGCTGGGCAGATCCTAGTCCCCTCCGCCCTTCCAACATTGTCAACATGGTGTTGCAGATTATTCATAAAACAAGATTTCTCTTGGAAGAAGGGAAACCCACTTTGAGCTAAAGACAAAATGAAGTTCCCCCAGGATGAGCTGAGGATAAGACGAATAAACTGTATATGCCTTTAAAAACGTTTGGCAAGTGATCTTCATGTCATAGTTAGCGGTCCATGAAGAAGATCCTTCATAGACTTCAGTGGAGCTTGGTCCCTAAAAATTGCATCCTGTTCTAATCAGGAGTATGAAATAAACGTAACTTTGGAAAGAGTAAAAGAACGGTTACAGATGGTTTTCATTTTACAACCATTTGCTTAGTGACCCGTTTGAAGGTAAAATGCCACTGATGCCGTTTTCCACACTTATGGCTGTTGCAGCATCCCTATGATCACGTGATCAAAATTCGAAGGCTTAGCAATGGGCACGTATTTATGTCGGCTGCAGTGTTCTGGGGTCATATGATAACCCTTTGCGACCTTCTAACAAGCAACCTCAATCAGGAAGCCAAATTCATTTAACAACTGTGTTGCTAACATAACAGCTGTGACAAAGAATTGTAAAATGGGACAAAACGCACTTATCTGTCTTGCTTAGCAAGAGAAATTTTGGGCTTCCTTCCTTCCTTCCTTCCTTCCTTCCTTCCTTCCTTCCTTCCTTCCTTCCTTCCTTCCTTCCTTCCTTCCTTCCCTCCCTCCCTCCCTCCCTCCCTCCCTCCCTCCTTCCACCTTTCTCCTTTCATTCCTTATCTCCTTTCCTTCTTTCCTTCCTTCTTCTTTCTCTCCCCCCCTCACTTCTGCATTTCACCTTCCTTCCTTCTTTCTCCTTCTTTCCTTATCTTCTTTCCTTCTTTCCTTCCTTCTTCTTTCTCTCTCCCCCTCACTTCTGCCTTTCACCTTCCTTCCTTCTTTCTCCTTCTTTCCTTATCTTCTTTCCTTCCTTCTTTCCTTCCTTTTTCTCTCTCCCCCTCACTTCTGCCTTTCTCCTTCCTGCCAAGAAAAGAGAAAAAGAAAAGAAAAGGACTCCCCCAAACCTCTATTATGGCTAAATCAGATAACCTGATTTACAGATGTATTAAGCTAACAGCTGGTCTTCCCAGCGTTCCAAGCCACAAGCGACACACGCTCCATTCTAGCTTACTTGAGCAAGCTGTGAGAATTGATTCAAAGGCCACAGTAGAAAAGAGATGGAAAGTTTTGACATTAATCACTGTGGAGGAATGGTTGGTGAAGTTGACAGGTTTTGCAGAAATGGATAATTTCTCCTTTGCCTGGAAAAAAGACATCCACATTTATTGGTGACTGGAAGCGTCTTAGGGATTTTTTGTGTAATTTTCTTTTTTAAAAAACACAACCCTTTGATTTATGGTTTTGATGATTAGATAGGGTAAAGGAGGGAAATATGATGTAACTTTAGAGAGAGGGGTTAAAATCTGTTTGTACTTTTAACTGCTGTGAAGAATATCTGAAGCCACTTTATATATACCGTATTTTTCAGAGTATAAGACGCATCTTAGTTTTGGGGGAGGAAAATAGGGGGAAAAAATCTACCTACCAGGTATTCATCTGGCTAGCGTCCTTAGTCTGTTCAGCTTCAGCACATTATTTTATCCCCTGGTTAGGGCTGAAAAAACCTTTTTCAGAGGGAGTAGGAATGAAAACAAGCCTGCAAGGACTTAGGGCAGGAAAAAACTACTTCGAGGGAGTAGGAATTAAAAAATGCTGCAAACCGGTAAGATCATTAGCACCTCGTTAGGGCTGAAAAGACCTTTTTCGGAGGGAGTAGGAACGAAAACAATCCTGCAAAGACGGAGTAGGAAGCCGGGAAGATCGTTAGCACCTCCTTAGGGCTGGGGAAAAAAGCTTCGGAAAAGCTACATTCGGAGTATAAGACGCACCCAAATTTTCAGCCTCTTTTAGGGAGGAAAAAGGTGCGTCTTATACTCCGAAAAATACGGTACATATATTCCTTTCTATTTTTCTTCAACTTTGTTGTTGGCATTTTTGCTTTTTTAAAATTTCTTTTTCTCTTTTATATTAGCTTGTATTAGTTTTCATTTTCTTGTTTAAAAGTCTTAATTGTATTATTGGAATATATATTATGTATCATATACATTGTAATATGTAATTATGAACTTATGAAAAAATAAGTAATTTTTAAAATTAATTCAATCTTTCTATATATGTATATGTACTGTATATATACTGTATATATATTGTGTATGTATATGTATATGTCAGAGTTTGCAGCACATCTGACCAGCACCCAAGTAAATGAACTTTAGCAGGATTCAATTATATATAAGAAACTTCTTTATATACAATACCATACAGCAGAATCCAGAAGTACAGAATTAATGATCACAGAAGTAATATTCACAGAAGCAAGATATAAAACAGAGGCAATATAATAGAGAGGCACACTAACTCTTATATATACACATCAGTGAACCTAAACCACGCCCAGGCTCCGAGCTGTCTGGGTCACCAAACAGCCCCCATTGGCTGACCTGTTACCATGTCTATCCAGTCTATGAATATTCATACTCTGACAGTATATACACGCGCGCGCGCACACACACACACACACACACACACACACACACACACACACACACACACACACCAGAGGTGGGTTCCTACTGGTTCGGACCGGTTCTATAGAACCGTTAGTAACTTGGCGGCCTTGGTCACTGGAACCGGCAGCAACCCAGGCCTGCAATGCCCCCGAGCCGGTTCTCTCGGTGGTGCCATAGGCGCCGCCATCTTGTTTTTTTGCTTCTGTACATGCGCAGAAGCTTTTTTTAAGCACTGTGCATGCGCGCGCATGGCACGCAACGCCCGCTCGCCCATGCGGCGCATCCCTGAGTGAACCGGCAGCAAAGGAATCTGGGACCCACCCCGCTGCATACGTGTGTGTGTGTGTGTGTGTGTGTGTGTGTGTGTGTGTGTGTGTGTGTATTCATTCAATGTGAGAGATTGGGTTCAGTACAGCACTCCTGCTAATCACTTAAAAATTAAGTAGCAGCAGGACTTAATAAAAAAAATCATAATATATCTACATTGAATGCAGAGTATGGACTTAGCTCATTCTCTATCAGCACTGGAAAACATTCTTTGACATAAAATAGTAGATTTATTAAGAAATACAGAGGGTAAGGAAGCTTCAGTTTTATCTAAACTACATGTTGTGAGAGAAAGAAACAGGAAATTATCCTCTTGAACTCAGAGAGTGATTTAATTAAAAATAGGCCGTTGAGAACCAGATACAAGGAGTAGTCATGGAGAATGTTCCCATCATTTCTCTTTTCATTTGCTCTGCTAGTCAAGGAAGAGGTACCAAGAGGTGATGAAATCTCCCAAGCAGAAGTGACAGGTCAAGAGAGAATACAGAATAATAGAGTTGGAAGGGACCTTGGAGGTCTTCTAGTCCAACCCCCTGCTCAAACAGGAGACCTTATAATCATTCCTGACAAATGGCTGTCCAGTCTCTTCTTAAAAGCCTCCAGTGATGGAGCACCCACAACTTCTGAAGGCAAGTCGTTCCACTGGTTAATTAAGAGAAAAGAGAAACTACTTTAAAAACGGAAATATCTTTTCTTGTGGGATTATTAACTTCAGGGAATGGAAGTGCGTAATTCAGTTGGCAAAGCACATTCTTTGTCTTCTGCTTGAGCACGGGGTTGGACTAGAAGACCTCCAAGATCCCTTCCAACTCTGTTATCCTTTTTGTATGGCATTAGCAACTGCAGAAAAATCCTCTCCCTAAAATATTGGAAAATGATGTCATCAGCCCAGACTAAAGGCTGTAGATCGGACATGACTAACCATGATGTTTTGGGTGTATGGTGGACTTTTTTGGGGGGGAAATTGGGGTAGATGGAATCCTAAACTCGATGCCTACCTCATCCTAAAGTCATCTGGTGGTTTAATGTGGTTTGGGTTAGTACTCCGAGCCAAGAATTATGGTTTGTAAACTCTTGAGTTATGATCTAGCATATTGGGAATCCAACCGATCGTAATGTACTAAAAACAGCCCTGGAGGTCATGATTTACCCTACAAAACAGGCAGTTTATTTACAAAAACGTATATCCCAAATTTCCATTGTTTTCTTTGAACAATTCCAGAGCATGGATACAATTCAGTTAAGATTACCAAATGCTTGAGTTGCAGTGTTTCAAATTAAAACCATTTCGGGTAGAAATGCTTACCAAAGATGTCAAATTAAACAAAACCTCTGAAAACACTCTTAAATAACATGCATGTGGACAGAGAACTCATCAGATAGCGGTGGAATTTTAGATCACTCCGTGCCAAACTATGATAAAGTCAGAAGGGTGGATGGGTAAACAGTCTCTATCAGAATTTCACAATGTGGGGATAAGGACGTTTAACCTTGTTTCTGTGCCTGTTCTCACGTTGGCGCAAATTGGGAGACCTAGCAGAAGGTTTAGAAAGCCATGAGGGGTGTTTATTTGTGTAGGACACCTACTGGATGGCACCTAGTCAATAGGGATGCTCCTTAATGACAATTACAAGATGCCAATGTGTAGGAAGTTAGTACCCACCCCCTCCTAGAAAAATGAAATATCCTAGGAAATATTGAAAAAGGAAAGAATATGTTTCCCTGAATGAGGAAAAGAGAAACAGGTTTTAAATACAAAGCAGCTTCCTGCAGCTCCCTGCCCCCAGCTCACACATTCCTCCCACCTAGCCTGGAGGTCTTCTACATAACAAAGAGCCATAATAGGATTTACCCAAGGCCCTTTCATTCAGCCAAGCCTGGGACAGATAAAAGCCTATAGAGTTGCCACTGCATAGCCTTCTGGGAGCCTGACCACCAATCAGTGCATTATATACACAGGAACAGGAAACTAAGAGGTGGGACCCAATAGAGAGTATAAAACAAGGAACTCAGCATCTCTTCTCCCTTTTCTCTTCACCCACATCTGGAAGCATGTAATCTACCTTTTCTGTACAGGGGCCTATGCCCTGCGCCGAGGTGGCGCAGTGGTTAAAAGCAGCACTGCGACCTTCAGCTGATTGCTAGTTCAGCAGTTCAGCTGTTCAAATCTCACCAGGCTCAAGGTTGACTCAGCCTTCCATCCTTCCGAGGTGGGTAAAATGAGGACCCAGATTGTTGGGGGCAATATGCTGAACTCTGTAAACCGCTTAGAGAGGGCTGTAAAGCACTATGAAGCGGTATATAAGTCTAAGTGCTATTGCTATGTGCTCCTGCCCACCATATTAAACCTTCTTTCAAAGCAACTTCCATGAATCCAGTGTCTTTTTCCCCACTTGGAACTGAACCCAGAAGGATATTCCTTACAACAAATGGAAGTATGCACATCTGGAGGAACAGGTTTCAAATGAATAAACATTCATTGTGACATCATGATGCAACTTCTGCTCTCTGAGCTTGGTTGTTTCATTATCCAAACTAGGTAACATCATCAGTGCTAGCAAACTCAGAGACCATAAAAGACCCCTCAGAATAACAGAATAACAGCATTGGAAGGGGCTTTGGAGGTCTAGTCCAACCCCCTGCTCTGGCAGGAAACGCTATGCCATTTCAGACAAATGGTTGTCCAATCTCTTCTTAAAAACTTCCAGTGTTGGAGCATTCACAACTTCTGGAGGCAAGTTGTTCCACTGAGTAATTGCTCTGTCAGGAAATTTCTCCTTAGTTCTAAGTTGTTTCTCTCCTTGTTTAGTTTTCAACCATTGCTTCCTGTCCTGCCTTCAGGTGCTTTGGAGAATAGTTTGACTCCCTCTTCTTTGTGGCAAACCCTTAGATAATTGGAACACTGCTACCATGTCACCCCTAGTCCAACTTTCCATTAAACTAGACATACCCAATTCCAGCAACCGTTCTTTATATACCGTATTTTTCGGAGTATAAGACGCACCTTTTTCCTACCTAAAAGAGGCTGAAAATTTGGGTGCGTCTTATACTCTGAATGTAGCTTTTTCGAAGCTTTTTTTTCCAGCCCTAACGAGGTGCTATTCCGTCCTAAGAAGTTTTTTTCCAGCCCTAAGACTTTGCAAGCTTGTTTTCATTCCTACTCCCTCTGAAAAAGTTTTTTTCAGCCCTAACGAGGTGCTAACGATCTTACCAGCTTGCAGCATTTTTTTATTCCTACTCCCTCAAAGTAGTTTTTACCAGCCCTAAGTCTTTGCAGGCTTGTTTTCATTCCCACTCCCTTCAAAGAATATTTTTTTCAGCCCTAACCAGGGGATAAAATAATGTGCTGAAGCTGAACAGACTAAGGGCGCTAGCCAGTTGAATACCTGGTAGGTAGATTTTTCCCCCTATTTTCCTCCCCCAAAACTAAGGTGTGTCTTATACTCCGAAAAATATGGTATGTTAGCCTCCAGTTTCCTCATCATCTTGGCTGCTCTTCTCTGCACTCTTTCTAGAGTCTCCACATCCTTTTTCTATCATTGCAACCAAAAGTGGATGCAGTATTCTAAGTGTGGTCTTACAGAGGCATTGTAAAGTGGTATTAACACTTCAGTTTTGATTATGTGACCATGGGGATGCTGCAATGGTCATAAGTGTGGAAAACACTCATAAGTCACTATTTTCAGTGCCATTGTAACTTTGAACTGTCACTTAATGAACTGTGGTATGTTGAGGACTAAATGTACTATGTTTAGGGCGAAGAAAGTCTTCTGCAAAGATCTTAAGGCCTTCTATTTTTCTAGTGCAGTTCCAAGATGGACTTCCATAATAATCCTTCATGAAGGTTCTACTCAGATACCTAGATTCTTGATGAACTTGCAGATTCTTTAAGAGTTAGTGGCTTGTGGGTTACAGGACTACCGAACCAAAGGTGAGAATTAGAACTTGGAGAAGAATATGTCTCTACCTCAAGTCACACTAATCAAGTTGAAAAATTGAGATTGGTTATGGCGATGAGCAAGATAGGAAGGAGAAACTCTTCCCCTCTTTAACTGATCAAAACCAAAGCCCGGGAATCTAAAGAAATGGACCTGTTCCCACAAGAAGTTCAATTAGATTAGTGGTGGAATTAGTGAGTTGTGTGAATGCCCAGAGTGTCATTTGTCCCAGTCAATCCAAGGGAATTATATTTAATGCAAAACAGATCTGTCCATGCGCAGCCAACTGTGGTTTATCTGATGGACCATGAATAAAGAAAGCATAAGTTAAGTTAGTGGATGTATTGTGGGAACTTTTGAGATCAATTGATCTACTCATTTAACCAGAGTGGTTAGGACTCTTTAACAGATCCATTATGCATAAGGTTAAATTAAGTTCACCCAGACTTCTGTTGTGGGGACATTTAATTCACTCAATTCACCTGGCAGTGGAGGAGGGGCTTCAGTATCCTTCTGGAGCAAGAGGACATGGGATCATAGGCATTTCCTGGGAGTTCTGTACTGTATTCCTGAAATAGTACTTTTGACCTATTTCATATAGCAATAGCAATAGCACTTAGACTTATATACCGCTTCATAGTGCTTTACAGCCCTCTCTAAGCGGTTTACAGAGTTCAGCATATTGCCCCCAACAATCTGGGTCCTCATTTTACCCACCTCAGAAGGATGGAAGGCTGAGTCAACCTTGAGCCGGTGAGATTTGAAAGCTGAACTGCTGAACTAGCAGTCAGCTGAAGTAGTCTGCAGTGCTGCACTCTAACCACTGCGCCACCGCGCCCTAATATGATTGGGTGGAAATCATCCTATAGATCAGGAGTCACCAACCTTTCGGACCTCAGGGACCACTAAATTCATAATTTTAAATCCTGTGGACCACTAATATGATTTTTTAAAAAAGATAAATAGTATTTAGTGCAATATAAAAATGCAAATAATTTTTCTGCGGACCACCAAAATTTTGTCACGGACCACCAGTGGTCCATGGACCACTGGTTGGTGACCACTGCTGTAGATAGATAGATAGAATTCTTTATTGGCCAAGTGTGATTGGACACACAAGGAATTTGCCTTTGGTGCATATGCTCTCAGTGTACATAAAAGAAAAGATACATTTGTCAAGAATCATGAGGTACAACACTTAATGACTGTCATAGAGTATAAATAAGCAATCAATTTTGTTTGTCAATAAGAAGCAATTACCAAGTTTCTAAGGCCATAATCACTCTCTTGTTGGGTGTCTTCAGACTTAAGCCTGGGCAAATGATTCTCCCAGATGTTTAAGTGTGGATTCCTGAGCATAGCAGGGGGACAGACTTGATGACCTCAGTGACCCCTTCTGGTACCGTGATTCCAAGGGTTGATCAGGGCCATGTTCTATGGCAGAGATTTATGATGCAAATCCATCGTCCCCACTGAATCCTTGTACAAATGGGAACTTTTGCGAGTTCCAATTGAAGGTGCCAGATCTAGGAATGATGCCAGGAGTGAATTGTGTTGGGTAAAGAAGTAACTGTTGTGGTTTTTTTTCCAACCTGAATCAACTGTATTATAATTTACTTTAAGAACTCCAAGTTAGTTTTCCAACAGAAGGGTGGAAAAAGCAATATGGATAGTGCTTGATGTACGACCACAATGGAGCCCAAAATTTATGTTGCTAAGTGAGAAATTTCTTAAGTAAGTTTTGCTCCATTTTACGACCTTTCTTGTCACATTTGTTAAGTGAATCACTGCGGTTGTTAAATTGGTAACATCGTTGTTAAGTGAATCTGGCTTCCCCATTGAGTTTCCTTTGTCAGAAGGTCGCAAAAAGAGGATCACATGACCCTGGGACACTGCAACTGTCATAAATATGAGTCAGTTGTCAAGCATCTAAGTGTGAATCACATGACCATGGGGATGCTGCAATGGTCGTAAGTGTGAAAAATGGACTCAAGTCGCTTTTTTCAGTGCTATTGCAACTTTGAATGAACTGTTGAATGAATGCAACTAAATGAACTGTTGCGAGTCAAGGACTACCTGTACACCAGGGGCGGGTTGTTTGTTCTTCGCGCTACCGGTGCGCTGCGCATGCATTGCCATGTTTTGGTGCGTGCGTCCTTGCTACGCACGCGCACCCCCTCACATGATTTTGCTTCCTGCGCATGCGTGAAAGCAAAATCTCGCAAGGGGACACGCACGCGCATACAGTTTTGGCATTTTTTGCTTCCATAAATGTGCGGAAGCAAAAATTCACTGAAATCTCGCACGCACGTGCGTCCCCTCACAAGATTTTGCTTCCATGCATATGCAGGAAGCAAAATCAGCCCAAAAATTTCCCAAAAAAAGATGGCGCCGTGCGACAGACCGGTGAAGACGGCACCGGAGCTGTCGCACGCAAATAGCGCCATCTGCTGGCCGCTACCGGTGCGGTAGAGTCGACCGCACCGGTAGGAACCCACCACTGCTGTACACCCCTTTCTTTTCACACTCATCCCAATTTCTTCAGGCTAGACACCTGTTTCTTAATTTCTAACCTGACTGAGCTAAACTGAAGACAAACCTGAGAATACATAACTTTTCACTTGAACCCATCTTGAACCCATTGTTCACTTGAACAATCAGACAATACATTAACTTCTAAGTTCAAAACCTGGGATAGCCTAGTGCAGTTTTTATGTTCAAGTACCATACTGTGCCCATGAAATGGTTAAATATTATGGAATAGTTCACTAAAATAAGGGTTTACATAATTGGTAGATTATCCGATCATATTTTAGCCTGATGTAACATGTTATGACAATTTTATTGTTGTTTTTTTAGGGTTTTTTTTTAAAATCCCACCTTTATTATTTTTTATAAATAACTCAAGGTGATAAAACACACACAATACTCTTTCCTCCTCCCATTTTCTCCAAAACAACAACCCTGTGAGGTGGGTTGGTTGAGAAAGAGGGACTGGCCCAAAGTCAACCAGATGGCTTTCATGCATAAGGTGGAACTAGAACTCATCCTCTCCTGGTGATTGGCCCAAAGTTACTCACTGCTTTTCATGCCTATGGTGGGACTAGAACTCACAGTCCCCTGTTGATTGGCCCAAAGTCACTCACCAGCTTTCATGGCTAAGGCGGGACTAGAACTCACAATCTTCTGTTGATTGGCCCAAAGCTACCCACTGGCTTTCATGTCTAAGGCGGGACTAGAACTCACAATCTTCTGTTGATTGGCCCAAAGCTACCCACTGGCTTTCATGTCTAAGGCGGGACTAGAACTCACAATCTTCTGTTGATTGGCCCAAAGCTACCCACTGGCTTTCATGTCTAAGGCGGGACTAGAACTCACAATCTTCTGTTGATTGGCCCAAAGTTACCCACTGGCTTTCATGCCTAAGGTGGGACTAGAACTCATAGTTTCTAGTTTTTAGCCTGGCGCTTTTAAGGCAGGAGTAGAATTCATGGTCTCTCTCTTTCTAACCTGATGCCTTAACCACTGTACCGTCATAGCCCTCCTACTTTTTCTGCCTATTTAACTTATCGATAAATCTATAGAGATTCTCAGTCATCCAGGTCTTTGGGCCAATCACCAGGAGACCGTGAGTTCTAGTCCCACTTAGGCATGAAAGCTGTCTGGGTGACTTCAAAGCAGTCCCTCTCTCTCAGCCCAACTCACCAAATGCACCAAAATTTATAAAAATTATAAAAATGTAAATATATTTGTATAGGGAAAGTATACTGGTGGATACAAACCAAGAGATGCTTACTGTAAACACGGGGGAATTATACCCATATATGTTTGTCTGTCTTGTTTATGTATGTGTTTTATATGTATATAATTGTCTGTATGTGTTTTAAATGTATATAATTTTTTTTAAAAAAGAAATGCACCAAAAACAGCTGGTTAAGGCTATGCACATTCCCTCCCCTTAAAAAAAACTTTGGGTACATTTTCTCTTCTGCCCAATTCCCAGGTCTCTGATCATTTGTGTATGGTCCATTATGGAGAAAGTTTCTGCTTTTTTGAACATGTGGTTTCTAATTACTCTTGGATTTTCTCCTCCTCACCCCCACCTCCCTTTTTCCTCCTTCAGCTGCTCTGGCTATGTCTCAACGTAGGATTGTTTTGGAAAACTTTCCGACTGTATTATTGTGAACCGCAGTATTACTATTTGCATCAGATGCTGGGGGTAAGTGGCGCAGGAGCAATTCTTCCTTTTTCTTGAAATTCTGGGTAAGTCAACTAGATGTTTGCATGTAGATTTCTTATTGCTGTGAGCCGCCCAGAGTCCCTATGGAGTGGGCGGCATACAAGTGCGAAATAAATAAATAAATAAATAAATAAATAAATAAATAAATAAATAAATAAATAAATAAATAAATAAATAAATAAATAAATAAATAAACTGGGCTAATAAGGAAGATGTGAGATTCCTAGGGTTGATCAAGGAAAAGGGTGAGGACAGGGGCGGGTTGCTCACTTACCTTGCTACCGGTGCGCTGCGCGTGCATCACCACATTTCATGCACGTGCGCACGCCCCCTCGCGTGATTTTGCTTCCGTGCATGCACAGAAGCAAAATCACAGCAAAATCTTGTGAGGGGATGTGCACGTGCGATTTTGGCGTTGTTTTGCTTCCGCGCATGCGCAGAAGCAAAATCTCGCTAAAATCTCATGCCTGCGTCCCCTCGCAAGATTTTGGTACGATTTTGCTTCCGCGCATGTGCAGAAGCAAGAAATCAGTGAAAATTTCCCAAAAAAAGATGGCAGCTCCTAGGCAGCAGCAACCGACCGCACCGGGTCGGTAGCCTCTTGATGATGTCACTAGCCCGCTTCTACCTGTGCGATAGAGTAGACCGCACCGGTAGGAACCCACCGTTGGGTGAGGATGGATATTTGGTTTAGGGAGAAGGGAAAAGACAAAAGGCCTGCCTTTGAGTTGAGAATGCAAGAGTTTGGGAATGCAAACTCCCACTTTCTGTTCCCAGCTGCAAACTGACATGTTGGTGTCTGCCATATGAACTCAGTTCAACAGAAAGACTCGGGCTTCTTCTGTTAGTCATGACTTCTTCTGTTGCCACAAAGAAGAGGGAGTCAAGCTCTTCTCCAAAGCACCTGAAGGTAGGACAAGAAACAATGGGTGGAAATTAATCAAGGAGAGAAGCAACTTAGAACTAAGGAGAAATTTCCTGACAGCTAAAACAATTAATCTGTGGAACAGCTTGCCTCCAGAACTTGTGGGTGCTCCAACGCTGGAAGTTTTTAAGAAGAGTTTGGACAACCATTAGTCTAAAATGGTATAGGGCCGTGGTGGCGAACCTATGGCATGCGTGCCACAGGTGGACCGCAGAGCCCTCTCTGCGGGCATGCGAGCCATCACCCAGCTCAGCTCCACCACGCATGCACGCGCGCTTCCCGCTGGCCAGCTGATTTTTGGGTATTTGCCGTGCATGCGTGGAGGGTGAAGCGCATGTTGGAGATGTGTGCACATGCATGCTTGGGGGGAGCACATGGGTACAGTGCCCCCAGTGGCCCGTTTTTGGTCCCAGGAGGCTGCAGGTAGGCCTGCTAGGCCCAAAATGGGGCAGGGGGTTCATGCATACATGCGCAGAGAGCGGGGGGAGTACGGGGGGTGCACATACATGGGGGGTGGAGGAGTGGGGGGGGTCGCACGCACATGTGTGGGGGCCACACAGGGATGTCACATGTGCATTACATTATGGATGCCAGCACAAACACGCTCGTGCTATCGCACGCACTTGCAATTTTGACACGCAACGAGAAAAAGGTTAGCCATCACTGGTATAGGGTTTCCTGCCTGGGCAGGGGGTTGGACTCAAAGACCTCCAAGGTCCCTTCCAACTCTGTTATGATCACTTTAACCAGTTTCGTGGGCTCGTTCCGGTGAGCGCTTCCATTGTCAGCCCTTCCTAATGTGGATGTCTCAAAGGACAAGTTACGATTTTTTTTCCCCAAATGCATGTTTCCATCTCTTCAATTCCGTTCTCTCGAGTCCCTTGCGCAGCTCATTCCCAAATTAAAAACAAAAAACCAAAGACGCGTATGGACGAAAAACAAATTCTTTCCAAAGGCTGCTTCCTCTTTCTTCCCAGTGGGAAGGAAGTAACAGATTTTTCAGGCAGGATCATAGGATCAGGCTGCGGAAGCATTATAGATCGTCTTTGACTTACGATCACAACTGGGAGCAGAATTGTTGTCGCTAAGCATGCCCATTGTTAAATGAGTCATGCCTGATTTTTATGACCCCTTTTTTGGCCTCGGCTGTGGTTGTTAAGTGAATCATACAGTCGTTATGTGAACCCGGCTTCCCCCATTGACTTGGCTTGTCAGAAATAATGACAGTCCCACAACCCCAGTGTGCAGCAAACATCATAAAGCGGTTGCCAAATGCTTGAATTTTGATCAAGTTACTCTTTGGATGTTGCCACAGTCATAAGTGTGGGGACCATCGATAAGTCAGCTTTTAAAGTACTGTTATAACTTTGCAGGATCACTAAATGAATGGTTGTAAAATTGAGGATTACCTGTATTCTGCAATTAAATAAACGAAACTCTTTCAAACTGGTTTGCAGCCAGTATAATAGCCCAAAATCCTCTTTGTAGGGGAGGTGGGCAGCATAGAAATTTAATAAATACAAATTAATGAATGGAAAGAAGGAAGGAAGGAAGGAAGGAAGGAATAGCAATAGCAATAGCAATAGCACTTAGACTTATATACCGCTTCATAGTGCTTTACAGCCCTCTCTAAGCGGTTTACAGAGTTCAGCATATTGCCCCCAACAATCTGGGTCCTCATTTCACCGACCTCGGAAGGATGGAAGGCTGAGTCAACCTTGAGTCGGTGAGATTTGAACTGCTGAACTGCAGTGCTGCATTTTAACCACTGCGCCACCTTGGAAGGAAGGAAGGAAGGAAGGAAGAAAAGAAAAGAAAAAAGAAAGAAAGAGAGAGAGACAAAAAAGAAAAAGAAGGAAGGAAAGAGAGAGAGAGAAAGAGAAAGAAAGAAAAAGAAGAAAGAAAGTAGGAAGGAAGGAAGAAAAGAAGGAAGAAAAGAAAAAAGAGAGACAGAAAAAAGAAAAAGAAAGAAGGAAGGAAGGAAAGGAGAGAGAGAGAGAGAAAGAAAAAGAAAGAAAAAGAAGAAAGAAAAGAAAGAAAAGAAAGAAAGGAAGAAAGGAAGAAAGAACACCTTTTCAGAGTAGCAAATGTTGGCTAAATTTGATGAATAAGCCATCGTCATGAAAATTCATAGCTTTTAATAAAATGTTATCTTGAAAAAGTAGTACCAGTCTCCTTTGAATTTTTGTATTTCAAAATGTGTCTTTCTAGCTATATAAATTTTGGAATAAGTCCTACAGCGCTCAGAGGCTACAGTTTCTTTTAAATATGCTCGATTGCATTGGGAACAATTGGCTGAAATCCTATAGTGAGCTACCCCCTGGATTACAAAGCACAAAACGATTAAGTTTGGTGTGACTTATTAAACCAAAGCCAAACAAATTACGGTATGCCTTAGCGTAGTGTGCAAATTCAGCCAGTGTGTGTCTCTGAACAAATGCTGCTGGGATCAGACTGCAAAAATTCCCTCCTGTGTGAGGTGCGTCTCTTAAGAATGAATTCCTTCCCACTGTTTTGATCTCAAATATTTCAGAGATTTGTGATGTTCAGTACCCCTCATATTTTACAGTGGTGGTGAGATGAAATGTCTTTAAAAAAAATGCATGCTAGGATTCATAAATGCAACCTAAATGGCAGTATCTGGAAATTGTCATGTTCATAAAAAGAGGAGAGTTAACAGATAACAGATAACCAGAGTTGGAAGGGACCTTGCCAGGTCATCTAGTCCAACCCCCTGCCCAAGCAGGAGACCCTACATCTGCCTCTACCTAGGATCGAACTCACAACCTCCTGATTGTAGGCAAGAGCTCCACCTCTAGGCCACAGCAATTATATTGATTGATCGTCTGATTGTTTTATCTAGAATTGGGCTCTCTGGGTTTTCAGTACTTCCTAGTCCTTTTTTCTAACTGGGTAGTACTGTATATATGACCGCTGAAGAGAAATCCCTATGGAGTTATTAATAAGATACAAGTAGTCCTTACAAGCCATTCATTTAGTGATGGTTCAGAACGGCACTGAAAAAAGCAATTTATGCCCGTTTTCCACCCTTAAAACCACTGCAGCCTCCCCATAGTCTTGTGATCAAAATTCAGACACTTGGCAACTGACTCATGTTTATGACGGTTGCAGTGTCCCGGGGTCATGTGATCACCTTTTGTGACCTTCTGACAAGCAAAGTCAATGGGGAAGCTTGATTCAGTTAGCAACCGTGTTACTGCAGTGATTCACTTAACAACTGTGACAAGGAAGGTCGTAAATGGGGCAGCGTAATGTATATATATGACTATTGAAGACAAACCCCTATGTAGTTGTTTAGAAAATATATTAGAATAGAATGAATGAGCTGGAAGGGACCTTGGAGGTCTTCTAGTCCAGCCCTCGGCTCAAGCAGGAGAAACCTATACTATTTCAGATAAGTGACTGTCTAGATCAGTCATCATCTCTTCTTCTTCTTCTTCTTCTTCTTCTTCTTCTTCTTCTTCTTCTTCTTCTTCTTCTTCTTCTTCTTCTTCTTCTTCTTCTTCTTCTTCTTCTTCTTCTTCTTCTTCTTCTTCTTCCATATCTATTATCATCTCTCTCTCTCTCTTTGTATTCCACTTCTATCACTTTTTAAGTACCACAAGGCAGTGAAACATACCTCGTATTCCTTTCTCCTCCGATTTTCCTCACAACCTCAACCTTTTAAGAACTTGCATTAAGTCTTACTTAGTGGCAATACGGGCGGCAAAATGCGCGTATTTTTCCGCCCGTATTGCGTCCGCCGACTCCCGCCCAGCCGCCCTGTTTAGGGTAATGCGCTCCCTGCTTGCAAAGGGGGGGAGCGAAGAACCCTTGCAGGGTAGAGCTGAGGAATTTTCGCAGTTCCTGGCGGATAAAATCACTCAGATTCGGACAGACCTGGACTCCATTTGGACAGAGCAGGCCGAGATGACAGAGGCGAGTCTTAGTCCTGTTATTTGGGAGGAGTTTGAGCCTATCACTCCTGAGGATGTGGACAAGGCCATAGGAGCGATGAGCGCCTCCACTTGTTTATTGGACCCGTGTCCCTCCTGGCTGGTTTCGGCTAGCAGGGAGGTGACACGCGGCTGGCTCCAGGCGGTTGTGATCGCATCTTTGAGAGAGGGGTCCATCCCGCAGCCCTTAAAAGCTGCGGTGGTGAGGCCCCTCCTCAAGAAGCCTTCCCTGGACCCAGCGGATTTAAAGAACTTCCGTCCAGTCTCCAACTTACCCTTCGTGGGTAAAGTTGTCGAGAAAGTGGTGTCGCTCCAACTCCTGCGGTTATTGGAGGAAACGGATTATCTGGATCCCTTTCAATCGGGTTTCAGGCACGGCTACAGTACGGAGACTGCTTTGGTCGCTCTGATGGATGATCTCTGGCGAGCCCGAGATGGAGGTCATTCCTCCATCTTGGTGTTACTTGACCTCTCAGCGGCTTTCGATACTATCGACCATGGTATCCTTCTGCGTCGTCTCGGGGAGATGGGAGTGGGGGGCACCGTTCTTCGGTGGTTCTCCTCCTTTCTCTCCGACAGGACGCAGTCGGTGTTGACAGGAGGGCAGAGGTCAGCCCCTAGGCCCCTGCTTTGCGGGGTGCCACAGGGCTCGGTCCTCTCTCCCATCCTGTTCAACATTTACATGAAACTGTTGGGTGAGATCATCCGACGACACGGGGTGAGGTATCAGCAGTATGCTGATGATACCCAGTTGTACATCTCCACTCCGTGTCAGTTCAGTGAAGCAGTTAATGTAATGTGCCGCTGCCTGGACGATGTAAGGGTCTGGATGGGAGTGAATAGACTCAGGCTCAACCCAGACAAGACTGAGTGGCTTTGGATATTGCCTCCCAAGGATTATGTCGACTGTCCCTCCTTGGTTCTTGGGGGAGAAAAATTGACTCCCTCAGAACGGGTCCGCAATTTGGGTGTCCTCCTAGATCCACAGCTTAAATTGGAGCAACATCTTTCAGCTGTGGCTAGGGGGACCTTTGCACAGGTACGTCTTGTGCACCAATTGCGACCCTACTTGGAGAGGGAGGCTTTGCTCACAGTCACTCATGCCCTTGTCACCTCACGGCTTGACTACTGTAACGGGCTCTACATGGGGCTACCCTCGAAGAGCATCCGGAGACTACAATTGGTACAGAATGCAGCTGCGCGAGCTGTGGTGGGTGTACCGAGATACACCCACGTAACACCCATCCTCCGCCAGCTGCATTGGCTACCCATTGGTCTCCGGTCGCAATTCAAGGTGTTGGTTTTGACCTTTAAAGCCCTACATGGCTCAGGGCCAGGTTATCTTCGGGACCGCATCCTGCCACATTCCTCCCTACGACCAGTGAGGTCCCACAGAGAGGGCCTCCTCCAGGTCCCGTCTGCCAAACAATGCCGGCTGGTGGGCCCACGGGGAGGGCCTTCTCTGTGGGAGCCCCATCTCTCTGGAACCAACTCCCGCCAGAGATCCGGACTATCCCCACCCTACTGGCCTTCCGTAAGGCAGTAAAAACGTGGCTCTTCCGGCAGGCGGGGTGAAGAGATGATTCCCCCAAGGATGAATGGCTTTTTATATCGTAATATGATGTTTTTAAATGCCTTTTTTAATCTGTAGTTCTAATCTCTGCTGTAAGCCGCCCTGAGTCCCAAGGGATTGGGCGGCCTATAAGAACTCTTAATAAATAAATAAATAAATAAATGAGTTTGGCTGACAGAAAAGGACTGATTTTCATGCTTAAGGCAGAACTCACAGTCTCCTGGTTTCTGGCTGGTGCCTCAACCACTGGACCAAACTGGCTCACTGTCTGTCTCCAGTCTGTTTGACTATCTGATGTGCACAACAAGTAATTCTGGAGATATTCCTAGTGATTTAACACCCCCACAAAGTTTTTTCATACATCACTAACCTGTGAAAACAACCATGATTTAAAAAAAAACCCAATAAAAATTAATTACCTGTGAAAACATCCCTAGTTAAAAAAAATCAATAAAAATTAATTACCTGTGAAAACATCCATGGTTAACAAAAAAAATCAATAAAAAAATTAATTACAATGACGTAAAGTGAACCCATTTGCAGCAAGTGCCATCCCAAAGCATGACATGCATGTTTGTTTCAGATGAAAATATTTTGGAGGTTGGGGTCCTGATCCTTTTCATTTCTGTTCAGCTAGGGTTGTGTCTCAGCCGAGCTTCCGCTGCTGTTCTTAATCTCAACTGCAGCTTGGTCCTGCTGCCTGTATGTCGGGTTCTCCTGGCGCTGCTCCGTGGCTCTCAGAAGGTAAGAGAAGTCTTGGGTAGTAAGAGCATAAGAGTATAGGTAGTCCTTGACTTATTGTTGCGGCCTATCGGCCGCCGGCCCCTCCAGCAGCCAAACCAGAGGAGGAAGAGGAGGCGTGGGAGTCAGGATAAGCATCAAGGCAACCTTAGAGCTCTGAGGGGGAATAGGGAATGGAGCTGTCAGAGAGAGAGACAGAGGTGGAGCCTGGGCTGTCTGCCAGCCCTCAGATGGAGAGTCAGCAGCCCCCAAATCTAGAGGTGGCTGATGAGGAAGAGGAGGAACAGCTGGGTCCAGTGCCTGACACATGGATACGCAGAAGGCAGAGGAGAGGAGAGCAGTGGAAATCTATGGGCTGGTCCTTGGGATGGAAGAGCCACTGCTGCTAGCGAAGCCCCACCCTAGCTCTGGGGATAAAAGGCTGGGAGATGAATGGATGTGGCAGACAACTGTTCATCTTCCGGACGGACGGACTTGTTAGCCTGCGTTGAGAAAGAAACTTTTTGCTGGGGCTCCTAATAAAGGAATCATTGCTTCAACTACAGTTTGTTGTGTTTGGGAAGCTGGGTCAGAACACTTATGACTAGTCACTTAGCAATCATTCTAAGTTATGACAGACCTTCCCAAATTACTTATAACCCGGATGAATGACGATGGAGATCCTCAGTCATCCAGGTCAAGGTTGTCCCAATGGTGCTTTTTCAAGAGGCAACTGGACTTTCTTCTTGTTGTTCTTTGAAGACGTTTTGTTTCTCATCCAAGAAGCTTCTTCAGCTCTGACTGGATCCTTTCATTCCCCACCATCCAATCAGAGCTGAAGAAGCTTCTTGGATGAGAAGCGAAATGTCTTCAAAGAAAAACAAGAAAGTCCAGTGGCCTCTTGAAAAAGCACCTTTGGGATGGTTATAACCTGGTTCTGACATTCCAATGGCTCTTCCCCCCCAAATGCAATCACATTTCATTTCAACAACTGGCCAGAATTTATAGCTGTTGGGAGCATCCCATGGCCACCTGACCATGATTTACACCATTGTTGATGAAAACCGGCGTTTGCTTCTGGATTTTGGCAAAAACCAGCCACAGTCCACAATTGGTTAGCTTAATGACCGTGGCATTCACTTAAGGACTACGGATATGGCTACCGCCAAAAGCAGCTTGTAAAACTGGGTGAGGCTCGCAATGAGCTGCTTTGTGACTGCCATGTAACGGCAGGCTCATTGCGGTTATAAGTCGAGGACTATCAGTATTAGTCTATAGCAGGGCAGTGTGGCTGCGATTGATAGCTTGTAATGCATTTTCAGTGGCAATGGCTCCACTGTTTTGTGATTATTGCGGTACAGAAATATAATGGATATTAGTGG
This sequence comes from Diadophis punctatus similis, assembly GCA_023053685.1. Lineage (NCBI taxonomy): Eukaryota > Metazoa > Chordata > Lepidosauria > Squamata > Dipsadidae > Diadophis > Diadophis punctatus. The sequence continues at coordinate 16,993,783 of JALIGW010000016.1, forward strand.
CTTTTATTGCAATTTTGACTTTGCTGGCTTTTAATTGATAGGATCTGTGTGTTGCCTAAAATATGGCGATCCCTAGAACAGGGGTGTCAAACTCGATTTCATTGAGGGCCGCATCAGGGTTGTGTTTGATCTTGGAGGGGGCGTGGGGCGTGGCCAGGGTGGACGTGGCCAGCTCGACATCACTCGAGTCAACGCCGCCTGTGGTGACCCGAGCCCTCTGCCAATGAAAATGGAGCTCAGGAGGGCCGCGTGCAGCCTCCCGAGCTCCGTTTTCACTGGCAGAGGGCTGCAGGAGGCATATAATATATGAGCTCCATTTTTGCTGGCGGCGCAGGCCAGTCCTTCGCTGTTTCCAGGGCAGCCCCGCGGGCCAGATCTAAGCACCCCACAGGCCGGATCCAGCCCACAGGCCTTGCGTTTCAACACCCCTGCCCTAGAACTTTGTGCTGGGTTTTATTTACCGTATTTTTCGGAGTATAAGATGCACCTTTTTCCTCCCTAAAAGTGGCTGAAAATGTGGGTGCGTCTTATACTTCGAATGTAGGTTTTTTTTTTCCAGCCCTAACTAGGTGCTAACAGATCTTCCCAGCTCTTACCTTGCAGGCTCTTTCATTGTTACTCTCTCAGAAGAAGGTTTTTTTAAGTTCTAACCAGGGGATAAAATAATGTGCTGAAGCTGCTCCAAATAAGTTTTTTTCTAGCCCTAACCAGGTGCTAACTATCTTCCCAGCTCTTACTGGCTTGCAGGCTCTTTCATTGTTACTCTCTCAGAAGAAGGTTTTTCCAGCCCTAAGTCTTTGCAGGGTTTTTTCCATTGCTCTACTTGCTCTGAATAAGTTTTTTTTCTAGCCCTAACCAGGTGCTAACGAACTTCCCAGCTCTTACTGGTTTGCAGGCTCTTTCATTGTTACTCTCTCAAAGAAGGTTTTTTAAAGTCCTAACCAGGGGATAAAATAATGTGCTGAAGCTGACCAGACTAAGGACGCTAGCCAAATGAATACCTGGTAGGCAGATTGTTTTCCCCTATTTTCCTCCCCAAAAACTAAGGTGTGTCTTATACTCCGGTGCGTCTTATACTCCGAAAAATATGGTACATATCTCAGCATTCATTGTTACCCCCCAAATAAAATCTTTTGGGAAAGGATTGTTAAGAGACTTCTTTGCATTCTTTCTTTTCCAGTTGCCCAGCCGAAAAGCGAGGAGGCTGTTGGATAAGAGCAAGGCTTTCCATGTGACCTGTGGACTGACTGTGTGCATCTTTTCAGGTTCGTTCCTCCAGCATCAAAGAACTTAATTCTTACATATGAAGCGGTATATAAGTCGAAGTGCTCTTGGCTCTTCTAGATTTCTTGCTTTTAAATCTGCATGTTCATACAGGTGGACCTTGACCACAATTCAGCCCAAAATTTCCATTGCTAAGCGACATAGTTGTTAAATGAGTTTTGCCCTATTTTACGACCTTTCTGGCCACAGTTGTTAAGGACGTCACTGCAGTTGTTAAATTAGCAACACGGTTGTTAGCTCCACCTCTAGGCCACAGCAGCCGGGTAATAGGTTGACCCCCTCTTCTTTGTGACAGCCCCTCAAATATTGGAATACTGCTATCATGTCATCCCTAGTTCTTCTTTTCACCACACTAGACATACCCAATTTCTTCGTTCTAAGGGGCTGTCAAAAAGAAGAGGGGGTCAACCTATTCTCCAAAGCACCTGAGGGCAGGACAAGAAACAATGGGTGGAAACTAACCAAGGAGAGAAACAACTTAGAATTAAGGAGAAATTTCCTGACAGTTAGAACAATTAATCAGTGGAACAACTTGCCTCCAGAGGTTGTGAGTGCTCCAACACTGGAGACTTTTAAGAAGAGACTGGACAGCTATTGGTCTGAAATGGTATAGGGTTTTCTGCCTGAGCAAGGGGTTGGACTAGAAGACCTCCAAGGTCCCTTCCAATTCTGTTGTTCTGTTCAGCCATTTTTGTCCTTCATTCCCAACACCTTAAAAAAAATCTTGGCTTAGCTCCACATTTGCAAATTTGATTCTATTTGCTGTGATCTGAAACGTGACTGGTTTTCACTTTTGCTACCACTTGGCATAGTTTTGTGAAGAGTCATTTCTTATTTTATTTATTTTTTATTTATTTATTTTTATTTATTTATTTATTTATCTATTTTATTTTATTTATTTATTAAATTGATAGGCCACCCATCTCATTTTTTCCCCCTTCTGCATCCACCTTCCTCAACTTTTTACATTTAAAATATGTGGGAACTGCAGAATTTACTACCAGCACCAAATTGGGAAGCATAGAAATAGCTAGTAGATGTTTGTAATTTGCTCTTTGCAGAGTTTTAGGTGCACAGAAATGCAGTGAGTCATTTTAAATAAGAAGAGGTGTATTCAGATGACTGCAACGAAAAGTAACACTTATACAGTAATCCCAGTTTCTGACTAATAGGGACCCCAAAGATGTCACTTGGAAACCGAGAATGCATAGGTTATCCCCTGTTCTCTAGCTTTTCAGTTTGAACTGAACAGGGATAGTGAGTTAAAATACCCTTGAGTACCAGGCTACCTAGAAACAGGCAAAGAGAAGAGATATCCAAAATTAATTGGACCCTTGGTACATTACACAAAAAAACCCGTGGGAAGACCCTTTGAGAGGTCAAGGCAAATGCTTGCAAAAATAGGATTTCAAACTGAATCTTAAAAATGAGCTGGCGTACTCCAAGGGGTAAAAAAAATGAGAGAGAAGAGAGAGGCAAGGAAAGCGAGAAAAAAGGGAAGATAAATAAAAAGGAAAAGCATGCGACTAAAAATAACAGTATAACAATGTTGGAAGGGACCTTGGAGGTCTTCTAGTCCAACAACATCTCCGCTATGCATTTTCGTGAAATGATTTCTTTGTTCTGTTTTAGTGATCCATGTTGCTGCCCACCTGGTGAACGCCTTGAACTTCTCTGTGAATTACAGCGAAGAGTTCCTCGCACTCAATGCAGCCAGCTACCGTGGTGAAGTGAGTGGAGTGAACCTTTGGCAGCCAAGCAGTGAAAAGGTTCTGATCTAGGTGTTCCCAAACCACGAAGCAGACTCCTTGTCCCGACAAAAACCTCTTTTTATTAAGTTACTGTGAATTCTTCTCATTCACATCCAGCAAAGTCTTTCAAGGATAGATTTACAGTCACAGACCTTATCTGGCTTGGAGAGCTGCCAGGCCGATATCTTCAAAACTGGGCAAGGAGTCTCTGAGAGTCACAAACCAATTAAGTGAACTAATTGTCTCCTGCAAACTCCCCTCCCCATTCGCTCCTCTTTTATTCCCTATGGGAGGGGCCATTCATCATCCACCTGTGGCCGTACTCCCAAGTCGACCCTTGTTCCTTAGCTGTTCCCTTCATCTGGCAGCTCTGCGCATGCGCACACTGGGAACAGGCTCCAGCTGTTCGTCTGCCTCACTGATGTCTGGCTCCAAAGGCAGCTGAAAACTGTCAGACTGCCCTGGCCCCATCTCTGCCTCCAATGCAGAGCACTTGTCAGAGCGTTCCCCAGACTCCAGGATTGGCCCGTGTTCCTCCCCAACCTCCTCACTGTCTGAATCTGCTGCAGGCTGCGCTGGCGGGCCACAACACTTTAATAAACTTCTACTATCCAGATAACCTGGAGCTAAAACAGCCAGGACTCCCAACAAAGGGCCTGTTTATTGGACATTGTGGGGGGGCGGGGGCGGGCTCTAGTGTTTGTTCTTCTGGAGGACACTGACTCAGAGAAGACTTTCAGGAAGGTCAGGGAGAAAGATGGGATGATCTCTTCTGATAGCTGGATGTGAGTTTTATTCTCAGGTTAAGCATCAACAATAGCACTTAGACTTATATACCGCTTCACAGCCCCTCTCTAAGCAGTTTACAGAGTCAGCCAATTGCCGCCAACCATCTGGATCCTCATTTTACCCACCTTGGAAAGATGGAAGGCTGAGTCAACCTTGAGCCAGTCAGGATCGAACCCTTCCTTCCTTCCTTCCTTCCTTCCTTCCTTCCTTCCTTCCTTCCTTCCTTCCTTCCTTCCTTCCTTCCTTCCTTCCTTCCTTCCTTCCTCCCTCCCTCCCTCCCTCCCTTCTCAATAGCACTCAGACTTATATACCGCTTCACAGTGCTTTACAGCCCTCTCTAAGCGGTTTACAGAGTTGGCCTATTGCCCCCAACAATCTGGGTCCTCATTTTACCCACTTCAGAAAGATGGAAGGCTGAGTCAACCTTGAGCCAGTCAGGATCGAACCCTTCCTTCCTTCCTTCCTTCCTTCCTTCCTTCCTTCCTTCCTTCCTTCCTTCCTTCCTTCCTTCCTTCCTTCCTTCCTTCCTTCCTCCCTCCCTCCCTCCCTCCCTCCCTCCCTCCCTCCCTCCCTTCTCAATAGCACTCAGACTTATATACCGCTTCACAGTGCTTTACAGCCCTCTCTAAGCGGTTTACAGAGTAAGCCAATTGCCGCCAACCATCTGGGTACTCATTTTACCCACCTTGGAAAGATGGAAGGCTGAGTCAACCTTGAGCCAGTCAGGATCGAACCCTTCCTTCCTTCCTTCCTTCCTTCCTTCCTTCCTTCCTTCCTTCCTTCCTTCCTTCCTTCCTTCCTCCCTCCCTCCCTCCCTCCCTCCCTCCCTCCCTCCCTCCCTCCCTCCCTTCTCAATAGCACTTAGACTTATATACCGCTTCATAGTGCTTTACAGCCCTCTCTAATCAGTTTACAGAGTCAGCCTATTGCACCCAACAATCTGGGTCCTCATTTTACCCACCTCGGAAAGATGGAAGGCTGAGTCAATCTTGAGCCAATGAGAATTGAACTGCCAAACTTCTGGCATTCGACAGTCAGCAGAAGTAGCCTGCAGTACTGCACTCTAACCACTACACCAATAACGGCTCCTATCCTCAATATTGGCTTTCTAGAGTGCACTTTTAGGCAACAAGGCTTTCCATCGACAAATCCTTACAATTCCAGTTTAAAGTCCAAGCAGTGTTCCACAAATGTTCATATCATGGGTGCCAGGGGTGGTATTCACTTACCTGCTCTACTGGTTCGCAAATGTGAACGTGCGTGTGTGCCTTCCGTGCATGCGCAGAGCCTCAAAAATGTGGATAAACGGGACGTCATTACGTCCGAGTGGGTGGGCGGGGCCACCTGCAGTCGCCCCTACCGGTTCGCATGAATCGGATAGAACCAGCTAAATACCACCACGGATGGGTGCACAGCTTGACTTTAAATTACATTAAAAAAATATTTTTGCTTACGTTGAGAACCATATTGTCATTCCAAACACACAAAAAAAGTGAGGTTTGGTGCACAAATGTATTCTAGTTTGGATGCATTTTTAGGGAGTCCAATTTTTATATATATAAATATACCGTATTTTTCAGAGTATAAGACGCACCGGAGTATAAGACGCACCTTAGTTTTTGGGGAAGAAAATAGGGAACAAAATCTGCCTACCAGGTATTCATCTGGCTAGCGTCCTTAGTCTGGTCAGCTTCAGCACATTATTTTATCCCCTGGTTAGGGCTTAAAAAAACCTTATTCGGAGCAAGTAGCAATGGAAAAAAGCCTGCAAAGACTTAGGGCTGGAAAAAACCTTATTCGGAGAGAGTAGGAATTGAAAAGCCTGCAAGTTGGTAAGAGCAGGGAAGATCGTTAGCGCCTCGTTAGGGCTGGAAAAAAAAGCTTAGAAAAAGCTACATTCGGAGTATAAGACACACCCAAATTTTCAGCCTCTTTTAGGGGGGAAAAGGTGCGTCTTATACTCCGAAAAATACGGTGCATATATTCACTTCCATTTTCACTCCTAATTGCTTAGGAGGTGTCTACTCCATCCCCCACAGTTTCTGACCGACATTTTTAAAAAAGGTTCAGATAAGAGATAACTGTATGATTTAGACATCTTGTTTGTAGTCAAGCTCAGCAATTTATCTCCAGAAACATGCCTCTGGCTAAGAATACTGATGGACTTATTCCTGCCTTGCTAAATCATTCATACTGTTTGTGTCTCTCTCTCCTTTCTAGGATCCCAGGAAATTCCTTTTTGCAACAGGTAACTAAGAAGACTCTTTGTTGAATTATGCAATAAAACCTCTGGATGGTGCTTTGAAAAACAGAAACAAAATCGGGGCTCTTAATACCGGCACTGTCATTCGTCCTCGGGGCTGTCTGGTTGTGTTTTTGTGTGTCCGTTTGTGTGCGAGATGCATGCAATTGTTTGTGCATTTAAAAAAAAAAGTATTTATGACAGTTGCAGTGTCATAAAATAATGTCATCCAGTGGTGGGTTGCTACCGGTATGGTACGGTTCTACGAAATGGTAGGGTCAGCGGTGGGAGGCTCCACCCACCCGCCCGGATACTTCTGGCACATGCACAGAAGCGTCACACGTGTGAACCAGTGCTGGGGTTTAGAACCCATCACTGATGTCATCACCTTAAGCAACCTTCAGAGAAGCAAAGTTAATGGGAAAGGAAGATTCACTTAACAACCATGTTACTAAGTGCAAAGATTCACTTACCGTATTTTTCGGAGTATAAGACACACCTTTTTACCCCCCAAAAGAGGGTGAAAACTTGGGTGCATCTTATACACTGAATGCAGCCCCACCCACCCAGCCACCCCCACCCTTTGGCCTCTGTCTTCCAGCAATTTACGTGCTTGCAGGAAAGAGGGAAGAGCTCTGTAAAGAGCTTGCAGGAAAGAGGGAAGAGCAAGTCAGTAGCAGTTTCCCGATCTACAGCTGATTAGGTTTGCCACTAGGAAAATGAAAGTGAAACTAACTACAAAGAGGCAAATAGCTGGGAGAGACACAGCAGATTTTTATTTTTTGCTGAACTGGATGGAAGGAGGTAAGTGAATAACTATAAATGTCTGTAGAATGTTCAAATTATTAGACTTATTTTTTAAAGACTGCTTTATTATTGTTCTAGAGCCAGGGGTCTCCAACCTTGGCAACTTTAAGACTTGTGGACTTCAACTCCCAGAATTCAACAGCCAGCTTTGTTAGCTTTGCTGGCTGTGGAATTCTGGGAGTTGAAGTCCACAAGTGTTAAAGTTGCCAAGGTTGGAGATCCCTGTAAATCTAGACAACTTAACAAAATAAAGAAGCTTTTTAAAATAAATGCTTGCTCTGAAGAGGCCCAGTGCTATTGTATCTTCTTTTAAATAATAGAGAATAATGTATACTTCCAGAAATTTTAATTAATTTTAACAGCTCTGTACAAGTATAGTATGAAATGTAACAGTGTCCTGTTTATATTAGAGTTTAGTTACCTTGGAGTAGATCTATTTAAATAATTGGGAAGAGTTAGTGTGACTACATTTAAGAAAACTTTCTGGCATAATATACATTTCTCCAATTCTTTGCTATTTCTATGGGTCAGGCACACATGCACAGAAATACACAGCAAACAGTATATCATCTGTGCTGTTTGCTGTTTGGCAAATTACTTGGAGGCAGAGGCCTTTTCCCCTGGTTTTCCTCCCCCAAAACTAAGGTGCATCTTATACTTCGGTGCATCTTATACTCCGAAAAATACGGTAACCACTGTGGCAAGAAAGGTCGTAAAATGGGCAAAATTCACTTAACAACTGTCTCGCTTGGCAACAATTTTTTGGGGGGTAAAATGTGTTCGTAAGTGAAGGGACTACCTGTAATTCATTTTCATTTTGGAGATTGTATCGTTCTTTCCCTTTTCTCACATGCTCAGATGAATGGGATGTTTAAAATTGTACCCAGTGGATCCAGAAGTAGTCGTATTTCAAATAAATCCATTAAAATCAAAGAGGGCTAACTGTTCTGGTCTAAAACATCTGGCTTTAACCTCTGTAATTTTTTATAGTAGTGCCAAGAGAAAAGTACAGTTTTAAAATACAATTTATAGCTGTTCCGTTTTGCTTTTGTTTCAGTTCCTGGATTAACCGGTGTCCTTATGGTGCTAATCTTGTTCCTCATGTCTACCGCATCCACTTATGCCATCAGGTAAGATTCAGTCAGACCACTATATGACACATTGATTTAACTATTCATGGGTTTCGTTCAGGGGTGGGTTCCACTTACAGGTTCGCATCACAATGTTTCGCACGTGCGTGCTCGCTCCCCTCGCGTGCACGTCCCCTCGTGCAATTTGGCTTCTGCGCATGCTCAGAAGCAGGAATCAGCCCGAAACACAGCTGAGGAGCTGATCAGCTGTGCTTCGGGCGAAGAAATAAAGGTCAGTATTAACCCGCGGGCGGGCGTGAGAGCCCTTTTTCAAACAGCGGAAGGGGAAAAATTCGCACCCCCCAAAAAAAGATGGCGGCGCACACGGACCAGCACCGACAGTGACATCACCAGCGGGTCGCTACCAGTTCGGGCAATCCGGTCCGAACCGGGAGGAACCCACCCCTGGTTTGGTTCAAACAAGCAAAACAGTTGTTTGCCTTTCTTGGCCACTTGAAGATGTGTGGACTTCAACTCCCAGAATGCCTAGCTAGGGAATTCTGGGAATTGAAGTACACACATCTTCAAATAACCAAGGTTGGGAAACACTGAGGTAAAAATATTGCGTACGCATTGTTGCCTGAGGAAAAAGTGGAAGAAATAGATGGAAGAACATAACACCACAATGAATTTTTTAAAGGGACCTCAGACTTTCCATTGTCAGGAAAGTGAAACTGGATAAGCTAGGAATGTCAAGGAATGCCAACAGCTGCTAAAAAGAGCTTTTAGGGTGTAATCAAAACAAAAGAAAACGCTAAGGAACAGAACTGAAACCAAATGCAAGGATTATAATAATTACTCTAGCTATTTTTGTTTCCATCATACAGTGCATAAATGTAGGAAAGGAACTAAAACAAAATATTCAGGTGCAAATGGCATACAGGTTTTTTGGAACTGGGTGCCTCAGATTCCCTTTCAACCTCTGTAATGCTCCAGTGGAGGGTTACTCAAATCACATCAACTTTTAAGAGCGGTGGGACTTCCAAAATCCCCCAGCCAGCAGATACAGTAGTTCTTAACTTACAAGCATTCATTTAACAACTGTTCGACGTTACAACAGCAATGTTAGAAATTATAACGGCTCTGGGAGGGGGGGGAAAATGGCTGGTTTTCACATGACTTTTGCAGTATCCCCAAAGTCACATGATCAACATTTGGGTGCTCATCAACTGGCATGTATTATGAGGGGGCGTGCATAAGCGCACCAGCGTGCCTACCGTCCCTGTCCTACTATACCCATTTGTATGTACCCATTTATGGCTATGTTTTGCTTCTTTATATCCATTTATTTTTGCCATTTTTTTCATGTGTCCTGTTTCCTTGCACTTGTTGACAAATAAATAAATAAAATAAATAAATAAAATGAGGGTTGCAACATATCAGGGTCCCATGATTTACAACCGTCCCAGCTGGTTTTCAACAAAGTCCCCCCTAGTACTTATTTTCTCTAGACTAGCCAAACCCAAACAGTTTTTCAAATGTTTTAGTCTCCGGGCCTTTAATCGTCTTAGTTGCTCTTCTTTGCACTTTTTCCAAAATCTCAGCATCAACCACTTGCTCAATACAGGAATCCAAAATTAAACTTTTCCCAAAATATAATTTTCCAAATTCTAATTGAAAGAGAAGTTCACTATTTCTCAAGATAATTGATTGCCTTACTGTTAAGAAATGTCTTCTAACATTTATTCGGTATCTGCCTTCCTGTAACTGAATTCCATTATTCTTATATTCATTATTCCATGTCCTGCACTCTAAAATGATGGAGGACAGACCTTGACATGTTTCTGTGTTCACATCCAATTAAATATTAGAAAAGAGTTGTCATTTCTTCCTCGTTTTTCTCTTTTCCTCACCCTTCGTCTTTTAGAAAAATCTTCTTCTGCACAAAATGGGGGTAAACAATCATGTATTTTCTTTAAAACGCCTTTCTTTTAGAAAGAAAATGAAAAAAAATAACAATAACAATCCTCTGGAATAAATCCAGGTTTGAGTAATTAAATTTTGGCCTACTCAGCGCTGAGAACATACTGTTACGATGAAAAATTCTTTGATTGCCCGGTAATTTATCTGGTTTTTTTGGTCTTTGCAGGGTTTCAGATTATGACATATTTTGGTATACCCACAACCTCTTTTTTGTCTTCTACTTGCTGCTGATACTGCACGTTTCTAGGTAAGTGCTTCTGGGGAAGGAACGCAAGTGTGTCATATCAAGATCCTGTGTTGTCAGTGCAAGGTTTGGCAAAACTACAGTTCTAAAACAGTGTCATTCTGTCACAGCATGCTTGCAGATGAATTGGGATGAAAACTGTCAGGCTATTGCAGACGTGTTAAACACGTGGGCCACGGGCCGGATCCGGCCCATGATAGGCCCAGAATTAGGGACTGGCCCGTGCCGCCCCATCCCACCCCAGCCACGCCTACCCAGTTAGCAGTGATGACCAGGTCACGCCCACCCCAGCCCCCCAAAGAAAAACAAAATCCTGATACGGCCTGTAATGGGTTCAAGTTTGACACCCCTGGGCTATTGTTTCCGTGTTGTCTCCATTTTTAAATGTCAGGACACTATAGAGCACTGCACACCAAGAAACTAGACACAAGAACAGTTTTTTCCCGAATGCCATCACTCTGCTAAACAAATAATTCACTCACCACTGTCTAACTATTCACTAAGTCTGCGCTACTATTGCTATTAGTCTTCTCATTGTTCCTATCACCCATCTCCTCCCACTTATAACTTGTTGCTTGTATTCTTACGATTTATATCAATATTGATTGTTTCCTGATTGCTTATTTGTACCCTATGACAATCATTGTTGTACCTCATGATTCTTGACAAATGTACCTTTTCTTTTATGTACACTGAGAGCATATGCACCAAAGACAAATTCCTTGTGTGTCCAATCACACTTGGTCAATAAAGAATTCTATTCTTGTCTGTTCTGTTCTGTTCTGTTCTGTTCTGTTCTGTTCTGTTCTATTCCATTCCATTCCATTCCATTCCATTCCATTCCATTCCATTCTATCCTAAAAATATAGGTTTCCTTGTTCCCCTTCTCTTTTCTCTCCCAAAAAACGATTCTCCCCTTTTGCTTTATTTCCACGAAGTTTGGTTCCCCGCTTCTGTTCCTCTTTCCATTGCTCTTTCCAACCTCATCCAGTCTCCACCCTTTTTCTGCTTTTGTATTTGCTGCTGTAATATTTGTGTGTTGCTCGTATATGGGAGAAAAGGATTTGTCTGTATGTATCAGAGGGGGAAAATGGTTAGCATATGCAGATAGGGAAACAACTCTTTTTCAAAATGGGTCATCTTATTTTACAGGCAATTAATTCTAATTGCCAGTTATTAATTCAATTCCTCCTGCCAGCCCCGCTCTTTCTTTGTAGCATTACTTTAGGAAAGCGTATGTGCCCACATTCTGGCAGCTCTTATTATTTGCAATCTCATTATCTGCAGTTGCAAATATCCATAGTTTGGAAATACCTATGCGACCTTTGTGAAAAGCCTTACACATTCACACCTTTGAGTCCATTTTGGTATGTGTTGTGCATGCTGAAAATTTTGGACAGGTTTTTTTATAGGTGTGTAAAGTGTGTTTGTTCATGCCCGATTATTTGTGGACTTATTAGACCCCAGTGTTGTCTGAAAGGGAACACCTGTGCATATCAAGGGACACAGCTACATATATGAACATGCATATCCATTGCACAGTGGAGCGATTCTTAAGCATTTGACTTGTTTTCCATGTGAACACAATACAAAAAAGATGTGGAAGCTCTAGAACAGGGGTCCTCAAACTTGGCAACTTTAAGACTTGTGGACTTCAACTCCCAGAATTCTGGGAGTTGAAGTCCACAAGTCTTAAAGTTGCCAAGTTTGAGGACCCCTGTTCTAGCAAGAGTACAGAGAAGAGCAACAAAGATGATAAACAGGTCTGGCGATTAAACTGTTAGGTGAACAATTGAGGGAACTAGGTGTGTCTAGTCCAGGGGTCTGCAACCTTAAACACTCAAAGAGCCATTTGGACCCGTTTCCCACAGAAAAGAAAACACTGGGAGCCACAAAACTTGGGTGGGCATGGCCAGCTTGACATCACTTACTTCCACCAGTCACATGACCCCCTAGCCACACCTACCCAGCAGGTCATTAGGGCAGAGAACTGGTTGTTAAAAAACACTGGGAACCACAAAACCCTTTTGACATCTCTCTCCCTCCCTCTCTCCCCCTCTCTCTCCCCCTCTCTCTGTATCTGTCTATGTCTCTCTCTCTCCCCCTCTCTCTGTATCTCTCTGTTTCTGCCCCAGCCGCTTCTCCATCCCCCGCCATTGCCCTTACCTTCTCAGGCCAGGCAAGGAGTGACTGGGAAGGGAGGGCGAGGGGTGGGGCCAGCCAGTGGTGGGATCACCCGACAGGGAGCCACAGCAGAGGGCCCAAAGAGCCGCATGTGGCTCCGGACCCGCAGGTTGCTGACACCTGGTCTAGTCTAACAAGGACTAGGGTTGGTGTGATAGCATTCTTCCAGTTTATTTCATTTATGTATTAAATGTACATGCCACTCATCTCGCTGTCAGGAGCAACTCTGGGTGGCTTACAATGCTTCAACACTTGAAGGGTTGCCACATGAAAGAGGACATTGATTATTCTCCATAGCATTGTGGATAGGGCAAGAATCAATGAGAGGAAGCTCATCAGAGGGAGTGCCAACTGGAAATAAAGAGGAATTTCCTGATGTTAAGCAATGGAACAGCTTGCCTCATGGAATTGTGGGTGATCTGTCGCTGTAGGCTTTCAAGAAAAAAATGGACAACCTTTTGTCTGTGATGGTATGAAGTCTCCTGCCTTGGACTAGAAGATCTCCAAGATTACTTCCAACCCTGTGATGCCATGAATACTAGTCTAGTAGCTGAATGATCCATGCAGGTCTTGACTTTCTATTCCTTTCTTCCCTTGATGGTTTTTAACTTCCCACTCAAACCTTCAATCCTAGGATTTTTTGAGATCTCTATCAAGTAATAACAAGAACTGACCCCATTGACCTGAGCCCACACAAGGCCAATCAAATGTACCTATTACCATTTTCCTACGTGCCTACTATTTCTTTTTTTAAAGGCTGACAGGCGCGTTTCAAAATAGTGATTTGATACATAGACAGAGAAGAGACATTATTATTATTTTGGTCATCTCTTCTTGCTATGTGGGCTAGAAAAATCATTGTGAAGACAACATATTTGAGTAACCTTTCCTGACATTTCCCAAAGAGAGAACAATATTGCTAAAGGACGGAGCATTAGCGGTACTTGTATCTCTTAATCTCTTCACTCCCACTTAACCAACAAAATTGAGGTAGATACACGAGAGAGCATACGGCAAATTGTATCATTCTTTTTTTTAACCAAAATAATTCCATTTAATATTGGTACCAACACATCCCCCAAAGATCTCGGCACCGACAAGCCCCACAATTAGAAAATAGTATTTCCCCTCAGCTGCAGCACACATCCCTGTCATATCACTTGCTTAAACTTGTGCAACACAACACACAAACAGAGTTAAGGCAACTTGAGCAAAGCCTTGCTTACAATCAGGACGTAACTAGTGAGTAACACAATTGGGTAACGTTTCGTAGCACAGGATATCTGGACTCAGCAAATTTTTAAAAAATAGCACTGCAGATGTTACTATTTTGCTACTATTCAGTGGAATAGTAGCAAAAATCACCTTTTAAAAAGTCGCTTTGAAGAGAAGTGAGTAAGATTTGTTGTATCACCTTTGTGGGTCCCATGGCCGCTGTAGTAAAGAGGTAGTTTTTAAAACTTTCACTGCGGGGTGACGAAGGATGCAATTAATTTTTCCGCTCTTGAGTGAGGTTGACTTGAGTGTATTTTGGAGGAAAATTAATTGCAGGATTTTCCATCAAGATGTTCGCAAGCTAGGTATTATTTTTTTTCCCCTGCAGCCTCAGGTGTGAATGCTTGTATAGCAGGCATTCTTGTATGCCTTTCTCAATTTTGGCAAGTTTAAGATATGTGGATTTCAGGTCCACCTATCTTAAATTTGAGAAACACTGTTATAGCTACTGAAAATTGTATCATTCTTGTTACACACAAAACGTTGTGTATTTGGCTTTCTTTTTCCACCCAGTAAAGAACTTTTCTCCAGACACCTGAGCTCAAACTGCCTTTTAGCTGACTTGATTTGCACCCCGTAGACCAGTGGTTCCCAACCTGTGGTATGTGTACCACTAGTGGTACGCGAGGGCCTTCCAGGTGGTACGCGAATACTTTCGGGGTCATGAACGATTTTTAGTTAGTTATTTTTTACTTCACAAAAATGTTTACTGCCTAACACAAGATAATCTGGCAACGATTTGCAACTGTTGCCACACGCCACCCACCTGGTCCCAGCGGCCCGAGAATCCAGTTGCTGGATGCGCGGGGCCAAAAAAGGAACGGTACAATTATGGAAATTTAGTTTCTCTGGAACCAGGTGGTACGCGGCGACTGTAAGGGACCTCCAAGTGGTACTCAATCACAAAAAGGTTGGGAACCACTGCCGTAGACTGAGCGCAGAGTTTATGTTGCTAAATGAGAATTTAGTTAAGTCTGTTTTGCTCCATTTCAGGACTTTTATTGCCACGTTTGTTAAGTGAATCACTGCGGTTGTTAAATTAGTAACATGGTTGTTAAGTGACTCTGGCTTCCCTATTGACTTTGCTCGTCAGCAGGTCGCAAAAGGGGATCACTTGACCCCAGGACACTGCAACCGTCATGAATATGAGTCAATTGTCAAGCATCCAAATGTTGCTAAATTAGTAACACGGTTGTTAAGTGAATTTGTCTTCCCCATTGACTTTGCTTGTCAGAAGATCACAAAATATGATCACATGACCCTGGGGCACTGCAACCAGAATTAGAATTAGAATTATTTATTAACCAAGTGTGATTAGACACACAAGGAATTTGTCTCCGGTGCATAAGCTCTCAGTGTACATACAACGATAGTGATACATCATTAGAATAGAATAGAACAGAACAGAACAGAACAGAACAGAACAGAACAGAACAGAACAGAACAGAACAGAATAGAATAGAATAGAATAGAATACTTTATTGGCCAAGTGTGATTGGACACACAAGGAATTTGTCTTTGGTGCATATGCTCTCAGTGTACATAAAAGAAAATATACATTTGTCAAGAATCATAAGGCACAACACTTAATGATTGTTATAGGGTACAAATAAGCAATCAGGAAACAATCCGGGGACGGGGGTAGGGCGGCGGAAGAAGAGGGCGGCGGCAGGAGAGGGCAGTGGTGGCGGCAGGAGCGGCAGTAGCAGTGGGCAGTGCCCCCGTCCCAGCTGCGGCAACAGCAGTGGCAATGGGTCATCCCGGAACTCCCGTGGGGTTTTCCTGCATGGCTTTGGCCAGGATATGGCAAGCAGCAGGCTCAAAGGCCGTCAGGGTCCCCAGCGCCGCAGAGCAGAGTCGGCACCGCCTCTGCCAAGGGCTGCCTGCCCTTTAGGTGTAGCACCCGCACCGGCTGCCTCTAATCTGCAGTTTACTCGTGAGCACCATGCTCATGAGTAAACATGCTCACGAGTAAACTGCAGATTAGAGGCAGCCGGCATATCGCTGTCTTACTGCCTTTTCCTCTCCGACTTCTGTTAGAAAGGACGTCTCCCTTGAGAGGCTTCAGAGGCCGAGAGTTTTTTTTCTTTTCCCCCTCCTGCCGTTACAAGGGCTTTGCGGCGTGGAGGCTTCTTCTTCCACAGGCTGTGAGGATGGGAGCAGCCGCCTCCCAAGGTTTGGGGAGTGAAGCGGGCGTGTTAAAGAAAGGTAAAAGGGAAGTGGGGTGGGGGGGTGGGGTGGGAGAGATGCGCGTCTTGCAGTGGGGCACAATTTGGGGGTGCCAGATGGGCGGAAGGGCTGCGAGATGCTCATCTAACTGGAGACTGGCAGCTGCGGGTCGTCTTTCATCCGTTGGTTGCAGGGAAAAACCTTGCAAAGTAAAGAAAAACTTCTCGTGATGTCGCATCTCGCAGTGGGGTGCAATTTGGGCGTGGTAGATGAGGCAGGAGGGCCGCGAGATGCATATCTTACAGGAGACTGGCAGCTCTGACTCAAGTGCCACGAGAAGTTTTTCTTTACTTTGCAAGGTTTTTCCCTGCACACATTGGCTGAGATACACAATGGAGCTGCCAGTCTCCGCGTATCTCGCAGTGGGGCTCAATTTGGGGTTGGCAGATGGGGCAGGGGATGGGCCGGGGCTGCTAAAGGAGGGGAAATTTTCCTACCTTTTCCTGTGGGTGTGGCTTGGGGGAGGTCATGTGAGTGGGCAGGGGCGTGAGTGATGTCAAGTTGGACACACCCACTCAGTCACATGACCATCAAACCACATCCACAAAATAAGCCACACCCACAGAACCGGCAGCAAAAAATTTAGAACCCACCCCTGCTCCATGGCATCCAGCAGCACTTTGCTGGCCAAAAACGGGCCACGTGGAGGCGCCGTGAGGCCTCCGTGTGGGCCGTTTTTGGCTTGAGCCTGTGTCAAACATCCACCATGACCACGCCCACCCTGGCCACGCCCACCCCAGCCACGCCCCCCCTCCTGGCTCTCCAAGGTCAAACACATCCCTGATGCGGCCCTCAATGAAATCGAGTTTGACACCCCTGCTCTGAGGTATGGCCTTGGTAACTTTGAACAGTCACTAAGTGACTGGTCATAAGTTGAGGACAATTTGTAATCTTTTCTAAAACTTCTCCTTTCCCCCAACTTAGTGGTTTGTTTACTCCTTCCTTGTTCCCAAGGCCACGTCTGCCTCCCTTCAATAGATGATTCCAAGTATGGGTATTTTGCAGAAAATATAATGGAAAGTTTATTCTCTACTCCTCAAAAATCTTCCTTTCGCCTAACCCCAAATCTCTGTTCCACTTTGGGGTTTCTGAATGGGACCGTGTAATTGGGGAAGATATTTCAACTCTGAATGAAAAATAGATACCCGTTCTTTTTTCTTTCTTAAGGTGTTCTCTCTTGAGAGAGGCCAAGGGCTGGGAAGTGAATAATGGAGCAACACTTCTGTCAAGGGCTTTGTGGATTTCTAACATTGCAATAATGGATTGTGTACATTGGCAAAGATTCAAGACAGTGATAAAAAGATCTAGTGTAATGTTTCTCTCTCCGGAGAAAGTGTCTTAAACAAACACCTCTCTTTTCCAAATGTGGTCCTTTTCAGGTTCTAAAAATGCTAATCTTTGCAGGAGATATTCAGTCTCCTTCCTTCCTTCCTTCCTTCCTTCCTTCCTTCCTTCCTTCCTTCCTTCCTTCCTTCCTTTCCTTCCTTCCTTCCTTCCTTCCTCTCCTTCCTTATCTTCTTTCCTTCCTTCCTTCCTTCCTTCCTTCCTTCCTTCCTTCCTTCCTTCCTTCCTTCCTTCCTTTCCTTCCTTCCTTCCTTCCTTCCTCTCCTTCCTTATCTTCTTTCCTTCCTTCCTTCCTTCCTTCCTTCCTTCCTTCCTTCCTTTCTTCCTCCTTTCCTTCCTTTCCTTCCTTCCTTCCTTCCTCTCCTTCCTTCCTTCCTTCCTTCCTTCCTTCCTCCCTTCCTTCCTTCCTTCCTTCCTCCTTTCCTTCCTTTTCTTCTTTCCTTCCTTCCTTCTTTCCTTTCTCTTTCTCCCTCCCTCTCACTTCTGCCTTTCTCCTTCCTTCCTTCCTTCCTTCCTTCCTTCCTTCCTTCCTTCCTTCCTTCCTTCCTCCTTCCTCCTTCTTTCCTTCTGTATCTTCTTTCTTTCTTTCCTTCCTTTCTCTTTCTCCCTCCCTCTCACTTCTGCCTTTCCCCTTCCTTCCTTCCTTCCTTCCTTCCTTCCTTCCTTCCTTCCTTCCTTCCTTCCTTCCTTCCTCCCTCCCTCCCTCCCTCCCTCCCTCCCTTCCCCTCCCTTCTGCCTTTCTCAACCCATTGATGAAGATTCTCTGTCATCGGGATTGAGTTGTCTGGAAGTCTAGTCATGGCAACCTGACTTCATTTCTTTTGGGGGTTTGAAACATTTTGCTGCTTATCCAAGCTTAGCTCAGACTGAAGAAGCTACTTGGATAAGTAGAGATAGATTTCAACTCAAAAGGAGAAGAAGTCCAATTGCCTTGACTTCACTTCCAGACAGTTCTACGACCATTTCTCCTTGCTTTTAGTAACGGGAGCTTGTCTCCTGAAAACATCAGCATGGTAGAAGTTGAAGGACATCAAGACAGTGTAGACAACTGGAGAGAAAGGTGTGCTTGTGCGGTATTTCTAACCTCCCTTTCTCCACCTTGTAACTGAGTGAATGGAAGGCTATCCCACTCCATCCATTATCCTTTCTCTCCAATTGTTGTCTTTGGAAAATGTTACAGGTAACCCTTGACTTATGACTACAATTGGACCCAGATTTTTTGTTGCAAGGCAGTTGTTAAGTGAGTCACACCTAATTCAATGATCCTTTTTGCTATACAGTGGTACCTCGAAATACGAGTGCCCTAACATACGAGATATTTGAGATACGAGCTGTCGAGCGAGCGAAGTTTTGCTTTGAAATATGAGCAACATTTGAGATACGAGGAACGGCCGGCTGCACACGACCCACTCATTTCTGCAACATTCTGAAAGGGAGGAAGAGAATCTATCAAAAGAGAATTTTCCCCCTTTAGCTTAGCCATCGTGGCGTCCGTAGGGCTCTTCGGGGGGGGAGGAGGCAGAGAGAAAGGAAAGGAAGGAAGGAAAGGGAAAAAGAATGGACCTGAAAGGAAGAGAAAGGGGAGAAGAGAGGGGGGGAACTTTGGGTGTGTATCCTACAGGAATCAGAATCGACTTTGATTTTTTTTTTTTTTTTTTGGAGGAATGGCCATTCACACCACCGGGGATTTTGCAGCTGAAAGAAAAGTTGCAGATTTCTCGAGGATCAGTGGTGTGTTTTTTCCCTCCTCCTCCTCCACAGAAACGTGAGATTTTTGGGGGGATGAGGGACGGGAAAGGATGCATCTGGATCCCCCCCAGCGTGTTTCTAATTCCACCCCCTGGTCTGTGAAGTAAGTGACTTTGCCATTCTCCGTCTCCGCCAGCTGTTTAAAAGACCAGCTCCTTTCTCTCTCTTTCTCTCCTTTCTCTACCTTGCCTTCCACTCACCCATCCTCTTTTTCTCCCTGCGGACATCCCCCCCAGTTCTTTTCCACACTCTTCCAAATTACCTTAATGGGTTCTTCTCCCCCCTTGGGAAGGAGAGAGTTTCCTCGACTTCGTAAGCTGCTCTGAGTCTACGATAAACTGGAAGTGGGGGGGGGGAAACCTTCCTCCCCGCTAGAAAATAGGGATTGTCAGTGAAATATGCACTTCTTCCCCACTGGCCCCCATTCACTCCTCTCCGGAGCACGTTCACAACAGTTGGAACAGCTGGAATTTTGGGGGCTGGAACGGATTAATGGCATTTCAATTAATTTCAATGGGGAAAATTGCTTTGAGATACGAGCAAATTGACATACGAGCAAGGTTACGGAACGAATTAAACTCGTATCTCGAGGTATCACTGTAGTTGTTAAGTGAATCACTGCAATTGTTAACTGAATCACACCTTGTTAAGCAAATCCCACATCTCCCAATGACTTCACCTGTTAGAAGCCATCTGGGAAGGTCACAGATGATCATCAGATGACCTCAAATTGCATGACAAGCAGTGGTGGGATCCTGCCGGTTTAACAACCGGTTTGGTGATCGAGCGCGTGCGTGCACAGTTTTACGAAAACTTACCTTCTGCGTTACTGCTGAGGAGAAACACAGCTGAGGCGTGGCAATCTGCTTTGCCGCGGATATCAGCTGAGAAGATATAGGTCAGTAAAGCGCACGGGCGGGTGGGCGGGTTCCACCTGATCGTTGGAGCAAACCGGTTTGCTCCCAGCTGATCATCAGAGCAAATGGTTCGCCTGAACCGGTCCGAACCAGTAAAATCCCACCCCTGATGACAAGGGCCAGAAAAAAGAAACATAGAGGAAATGTCTCTTTCTAGCCCTAATCTAGAAGTCTGGGCAAGTAAGATCCCAAAAGGAAAGCCATTGGCTTTCAGATCTTTCTTGTGTAGAGTGTTAGATTGGGGATGGAATAATTAAGAGGGAAACCCCATCTCCCCTGTGTAAGTCATCATTTTTAATATTTAAAGAGGAATCACTTAAATAAGTGGTGGGATTCAGCCAGCACGCACCTATTTGGGAGAACCAGTTGTTAACTTTCTAAGCAGTTCGGAGAACCAGTTGTTGGAAGAAATCTTATTTTGTTTTTTTCCACTTTACAGGGCTAATCCTGTAAGGAAGGCAGGAAGGAACCATTCTGCTGTTTCTAGCCTAATCTTTATTGCCCTGCTTACAGAAACTGCCTCTCTGGTTAACCCTTATTACATTCTAACAGCTAAGGCGAAGCACCCATCGACGTGAGTGACGTTGAGTTGGCCATGCCCACACAGTCACATGACCACCGAGCCACGCCTACCCAGCTGGTTATTAGGATAGAGAACTGGTTATTAAATTTATTTGAATCCCACCACTGACTTAAGTATAAGGACTCTTCTTAAACAGAACGTGAAGTACTGCAGAACTGAAAATTATTTAATCCCAACTTCTATCTCATGAAGATGGAATATAATTACCACTTCAGTCTCTGGGGATTCTCCTTTAAAAATTACGATGTAAAAATATCTCTCTTAAATTACCGGTACTTTCCTTGTCATTTGCTCTGAAAAAGTAGCTTATACTAGTACCAGGCAATCTTCTGATCTTTAACCAAAATCTGTAAATTAAAAGGAGTCCTTGATTTATGACGGGTCATGTTAAGGTATGTGCAGAGCAACCCTTGAGTTATCAAGGACATGCACATAGAAACGTGGTCTTGCAGTAGATATCCAGTAAATATGAGTAATTATCCAATCATACACACAGATACGTTAAAGTGCATATAGTGTTTACTTTTAGAAATAGCACAGTCCAAATAAACAGTCCAGGTCATACATGTTCAAATCAGTCAATATCTAGAAGTACAATAAACTTCTTACCAGCCTGTCTTTGTCTTATACATCAAACAAAGATATTACAGCTTACAAACACATCAAAATATCAGAGAGTAACAGAGCATAACACAAAGCTCACTATATCAGTCAAAGAGTCAATAACGAATGAATCAGCAGAGAGAACCAAGATCTCTAGCTCCCTCTTATGGCAACTTGTAACACTACAGCCAATCAGAATATAGCAAACATTTTAAAAACTGTATTACAAACATATTGGTGGCTTGTTTATATATTGCCAACCCAACTGTTTGGACTGAGTCCTAACAGGTCATTAAGTGATTGTTTAAAGTTACAATGGATTCCTCCCAAAAGATACCAATTCCAATGGCTGGCCTCACCTCTCCTGGTGATCATGTGATCACATTTCAGACGCTCAGCAACCTGCCACATTTACTACATCTGTTGCAGTGTTCTGTGTCACATGACTACAATTTATGGGGGGGGGGGTGTTTGGCTGAAAACCAGAATTTACTCCCCGCTTTATGATTGTCACCACTTACAACTGCACAGGTAGTTCATGACTTACAACTATTCATTTGGTGACCGTTCAAAGTTACAACGGCACTGAAGAAAGTGACTTATGACCATTATTCACAGTTACGACCATTGCCGCATCTCCATGGTCACGTGATCAAAATTGGGTTGCTTGTCAACTGACTCATATTTTGGACGGTTTTAGTGTCCTGAGGCAGGGGTGGGTTCCTCCCGGTTCGGACCAGATCGCCCGAACCGTTAGCGACCCGCTGGTGATGTAATTTTGGCGTCACGGATCTGGTTCTGTCTGTGCCGGTCTGTGCTCGCCGCCATCTTTTTTTCTGAATTTTCAGCCAATTTTCCTGTGTTTGGATGGCTTCACAGCGTTCTGTGCTTTGAAAAAAGCCCTCCCGCCCACCCCCTGGGTTAATATTGACCTTTATTTCTTCGCCCGAAGCACAGCTGATGAGCTCCTCAGCTGTGTTTCAGCTGAATCCACCTACTGAGCATGCGCGGAAGTGAAATTGCGTGAGGGGATGCACGTGTGTGTGAAACGTTGTGACGCGAACTGGTGGAACCGGCTCGGGGGTGTGGCAGGCCTGGTTCCAGCGACCCAGGCCAAGTTACTAACGGTTCTATAGAACCGGTCCGAACTGGTAGGAACCCACCTCTGAGAGTGCAATACTGCAGGCTACTTTAGCTGACTGCTAGCTGCAGTTCGGCAGTTCAAATCTCATGGGCTCAAGGTTGACTCAGCCTTCCATCCTTCTGAGGTGGGTAAAATGAGGACCCAGATTGTTGGGGTCAAGATGCTGACTCTGTAAACCGCTTAGAGAGGGCTGCAAAGCATTATGAAATGGTACATACCGTAAGTCTAAGTGCTATTGCTATTGCTGAAACATACAATGAACAGTTGCAGGAATTGGGTATGGCTGGTCTAAGGAAGAGAAGGAGGTAGGATGACATAATAGCAGCCTTCCAATATTTGAGGAGAAGACAGGGGTCAACCTATTCTCCAAAGCATCTGAAGGCAGGACAAGAAGTAACAGATGGAAACTTCTCAAAGAGAGATCCAACCTAGAACTAAGAAGAAATTTCCTGACAGTGAGAAAAATTAATCGATGGGATGACTTTCCTTCAGAAATTATGGCTGCTCCATCACTGGAGGTTTTTAAGAAGAGACTGGACAGCCATTTATCCAGAATGGTATAAAGCAGCAATCTCTAATCTTTCGGCTCCATGGACTGACAGTAGAGGCCACCGTGGAGGCAGTGGCAGGAGGGGGAGGGTGGTTTTGTGCACGCAACTTAGATTTGTGCATGCACAAATGAAGCTTCCTGCGCTCGCCTGCTGCTTGCCTGGCCCGGTTTCCAACAAGCCGCGGACCAGTACCGGTCTGTGGACTGGGGGTTGAGGACCTCTGGAATAGACTCTCTTGCTTGGGGTGGGGGGTGGGGTTGGACTAGAAGACCTCCAAAGTCTCCTCCAACTCTGATATTCTATATATTGGCACAGTGTTGGCTGGAGGGACTGGGTTTTCTTCCTTCCTTCCTTCCTTCCTTCCTTCCTTCCTTCCTTCCTTCCTTCCTTCCTTCCTTCCTTCCTTTTTCTTTCTTTCTTTCCTTCCTTCCTTTCTTTCCTTCCTTCCTTCTCCTTCCTTCCTTTCTTCCCCTTCCTTCCTTCCCCTTCCTTCCTTCTTTCCTTCCTTCCTTCCTTCCTCCTTCCTTCCTTCCTTCCTTCCTTCCTTCCTTCCTTCCTTCCTTCCTTCCTTCCTTCCTTCCTTCCTTTTTCTTTCTTTCTTTCTTTCTTTCCTTCCTTCCTTTCTTTCCTTCCTTTCTTCTCCTTCCTTCCTTTCTTCCCCTTCCTTCCTTCCTTCTTTCCTTCCTTCCTTCCTTCCTCCTTCCTTCCTTCCTTCCTTCCTCCTTCCTTCCTTCCTTTCTTCCTTCGTTCCCTCCCTCTGTTCCTCCTTCCTTCCCCTCCCTCCCTCCCTCCCTCCCTTCTTCCCCTTCCTTCCTTCCTTCCCTCCCTTCCTTCTTCCTTCCTCTCCCTCCCTCCCTCCTTCTCCTTCCTTCCTCTCCCTCCCTCCCTTCCTCCTTCCCTCTTTCTTTCTTTCTTTCTTTCTTTCTTTCTTTCTTTCTTTCTTTCTTTCTTTCTTTCTCTCTCTCTCTCTCTCTCTCTCTCTCTCTCTCTCTCTCTCTCTCTCTCTCTCTCTCTCTCTCTCTCTCTATCTCTCTCTCTCTCTCTCTTTCTTCTCCTTCCTTTCTTCTCCTTCCTTCCTTCCTTCCTTTTCTTTCTTTTTTAAAAATTTTGCTGCCTGCCTTTAACACAGAGGCAGCCAAACTAGCTTTAGTGATATTCACTGCAGCACTGATTTCCACCTCCTTTAAAAGGAGGAGGATAAGATTTAATGGCCGATGTAATGATCCTGCAGCACTGCTTCAGGATGTCTGCAACGTAGCTTTGTTAGCTGAAGGACTTCTGGAGGGGGAGGGAAAGCCAAGTTTTATACCTGGCTCAGCCTCT
The DNA here is from genome assembly GCA_023053685.1 of Diadophis punctatus similis. Lineage (NCBI taxonomy): Eukaryota > Metazoa > Chordata > Lepidosauria > Squamata > Dipsadidae > Diadophis > Diadophis punctatus. The sequence continues at coordinate 17,017,855 of JALIGW010000016.1, forward strand.
CTCTCATTTTAAACTATTTGTATGTACTGTATCTTGGGGTCAGAACCAGCTTTTTTCTCGCACTTCCTTCCCCTTTCCGATTTCAGACTTCAGTTTTGAAGCGTGGGTTCCTTTCTTTTAACAAAAACACACCTCCAAAGCCAGCAGAACAGCGTGGTTCCTAGAAATATCATTGCTGCAAAAACCAGAATTGGCCCCTTTTGTTTCAGTGAAAAACAGTGTTTTTTGCCTCTTTTTCTTTTTTTTAAAAGCGCAGCATTCCATGTGGAAATTACCAGGGCTTCTGTCACCGTAAAAATGAATAAAGACACTCTGTGTTTGCCGCCTTTATTATATACTATGTTATATATTATATTATGTTTGTTTGCTTGTTGTTAAGAGGAGGCTTTGCATGGTTAAAGCGAAGGCTGTTGTAAATAAAGATAATTAAAAACAAGCACAGCACTCAGCGCAATTACAAGAAAGAGAAACAAGACTGTTAATTTCACCTCTGCATTTGTTTGCTTTCCTTCGTTTTTCTTTTAGTTTTTTTTGTTCACAGTCTGCAGGTTGTCCAGTCAGGGGATATCAATCAAGCTCTAGGATCAAAGGAACGGGATGAGAAAATGAATTGACTTCCCTCATCCTGTTTTTAATGTGTTTTTTCCCCCCTAAGTGAGCGAGAATAATTTTTCAAAATGGAGTCCCATGGAAATCATTACGGAAGCAAAAAAAAAAATATGTACGCGGTTGTTGTGTTTTGATTTTCCTGAGGGGAATTCATAAAGAAATATCATTATCTGCATTTGTAAGGAGGACTCTTAGCAAACTTCAGAACTGAACTCCTGAATATAATTAGATTTAGATTGTGCCTATGAGTGCGTGGGTGAGGAGGGAAATCATTACAATTTGATCACCGCTATTTTCTGGCTCCATTTTGTGTTTCATGACAACCCTGCAGGTTGTCACCATGAATGTGTCCCATCCCTGGAACAACACCCCAATATGTGAATGAATTAAAGATGTTTTCTGCTTTGAATTGTCGTTTAGTTCCAAAAGGGTTCTAGAATTTCTAGTCATCTCCTGGGCTGTGTATAACAGTCCCCTGAACTGCTTCTAGCTGCAGTTTTTCTAGTAGAGAGTTTATGTTTTAGAACACAGAATCATGAGGCTCGAAGGGACCTGAAAGGTCTTCTAGCCCAACCCCCTGCTCAAGGCAGAAGTCTTATACCATCCTGGTCAAATGGTTGTCTGGTCTATTTTTGAAAACCTCTAGCGATGGAGCACCCACAACCCCAAATGGCAAGCTGTTCCATTCCCTGTCAGAAAATTTCTCCTTATTTCTAGTCTGGACCTCTATTTAACAAGCTTCCACCCATAACTTCTCCTCCTACCCTCTGGTGCTTTGGAGAACAACTCACTTCCCCTCTTTTCTGTGACAGCCTCTCAAGTGCTGAAAGACAGTTATGTCCCCTTGAATCCTTCTCTTTGATGGGCTATCTCCCTCAACTGTTCATCATGCGACTTAGCCTCCAGGCCCTTTTACCAACTTTGTCGCTCTTCTCTGCACATTTTCCAGATTGTCAACATGTACCGTATTTTTCGGAGTATAAGACGCACCGGAGTATAAGACGCACCTTAGTTTTTGGGGAGGAAAATAGGGGGGGATTCTGCCTACCAGGTATTCATCTGGCTAGTCCAGGGGTCAGCAACCTTAAACACCCAGAGAGCCATTTGGACCCATTTTCCAAAGAAAACACCGAGAGCCACAAAACTCTTCCCGTGACTGACTATTTCCTGAGCTGCCACAAAACTAGCATATATAGTTGAATTAAAGGTTCTGTTTTCTTCTGAAGCTTTTCTTTTCTTGGATTTATCCATGGTTGGCCTACCGGGGGTCGAAAAGCTTAATAAATTGCATGTTGGTGGGTGTTGCACATTGGCACTTGTGACGCATATTTTGAACGACAGGAAGCCACAACAGAGGGATGAAAGAGCCACACGCGGCTCCAGAGCCGCGGGTTGCTGACCCCTGGGCTAGTCCTTAGCCTGGTCAGCTTCAGCACATTCGTTTGCTCGCTGGTTTTGAGGTTGGGGATGATGGGGGCTATGCTTCTAAAGCACAGCTGATTGTCGGAGGGAGCAGCAATTAAAAAAGCAGGCAAAGCACGGAAGACCGCTTAGCTCGTGTTTGGGCTGAAAAACAGCTTCAAAAGCACAGCTGATCCTCGGAGGGAGCTCCGGTGACTAAAGCAGGCAAAGCGGGAAAGGGATAAGAGAAGGCAGCAGCTGTTCCAGGTGGCCATTTTGGGCACCACATGAGCGTTTAGAGGCTGAAAATGCAATGTGAGGAGCCCCAAAACACAAGCCATTGTCAGTGGCAATCTCTGCAGCTAGGAAGAGGATGCGCGGCAGGGGTGAAATGCTGCCGGTTTGGAAGGGCCGGTCAGTCGTTGCAGAGCCGATGGAGCTGGCGGTGTTCGCGGCGCGGGGCTTCTCCCGCCCGCTTCCCCCGCCCGCCTGGATGCCGCCATTTGAGTTCTTCTACACTCTGCATGTGCAAAACGTTCTGCACATGCACAGAGCGTAGAAGATCTCAAATGGTGGCATCCAGGCGGGCGGGGAAAGTGGGCGGGAGAAGCCCCGCGCCGCGACCGCCGCCAGCTCCATCGGCTCTGCAACGACTGACTGGCCCTTCTGAACCGGCAGCATTTCAGCCCTGATGCGCGGAAGCCAAAGGATAGGGGCCGGTGAGTGGGCAGGGCTACATTCAGAATATAAGATGCACCCAAATTTTGAGCCTCTTTTAGGAGGGAAAAAGTGTGTCTTATACTCTGAAAAATACGGCACTTTGTATCGTGGTGACCAGATTGCCTTTCTTTTTTCTTTTTCATTTCTGCAGAGGAGTTCTGAAATACCAAACTAACCTAAAGGAGCACCCCCCTGGGTGTTACAGTCCCAATGGGACCGTTGAAAAGGACATTCCATTTGAAAGTGGCTTCAAACCATCTCTCACAGGACGTGCCGTAGAGAATTTCCCGGGACCGTTGATGGAGCTAGAACCATTTCTGGAAAGCAACTTTGCTTGTGTAGAAGAGCCCAAATTCCAAGCCTGTTTCCCTGAGGTTTGTGTGAACATCTGTGTTGTATTGTGCTTCTGGCGACGATGCTTCTGCTACCAGTTGGCCCTTGTGGTATGAGAAGCTCTGAACGTTCATAAATATTCCAAGTTGACAGGGAACAAGCTGTTAAAATGTTTGGAGCTAAACGTCTGGGAGGGAAGAGACAGTTGTCATGTAGGTTGAGTTCCAAATTTAGACAGGTGTATTTGTGGTGTGGAAGAGATCTGGTAAGAGGTGGGAAGGCAATCCAGGCACACATCTAAAACTAAAAAATCCGCATTACATATTCTTCAAGTGTACACACTCAGGATGTATAAACAATATAAAAGAAATAAACCATTAATAAACAACGATGGTTGTATATTTAGCTGACAGTCTTAGCATGGAGTAACCAGTGGAGGGCATGAGCTGCTAGTGTATTGAAAACTGCAAATCCAAGTTTGCATTTAAGCATACATTTGACAAGACGACACTCTCGGCTGAACATTGAGCATTAACTAATAAAGCTGTTTAAATTTGTCGCATAAATTAATTGTGTTTTTAGGTGTGCACTTCAAAACAATTCTTATTTTAAAAATATATTTTTTATTTTTTCCCACAGTTTCCATATATACATGAATACATATACCTTAAAAACATATCAATAGCATACATACGTTTACTTTTTTATCCAATCAATCGAAAATCAATATCCTATTTTTGCACCTATTCTTTGCTTTTATTTATCAGTCTGTTTTTCTTCTTTTTTTTTACACTCCCCTCTCTCTATCTCCACCTCCTCTATCTACCTTCTTACTCCTTCTCTCCCCCTTCCAACTTCCCTCTCTTCCTTCTCCCCTCCTTTCTACTTTCTCCTTCTAAACCTTCCCTGAGTGACTCTAATTCTAATACATATTACATATAACAGACTGGTAACACATTTCCATACATTTTTAACTTATCGGTGTCACTTTTAAACACATTGTTTCTTATATGGACTGTGCAGAGATGAACAGATTGACAATGAAACTTAAAGATAAGGAAGATTCAGAATATTATAATGTATGGGTGAAATTTTATGATTGGATAGAATATGAATATACATAGAAATTAAATTATAATGATCAAGGGAAAAGAAATTGGAGAATACATGGGGGTAACCCAGATGACAAAACTAGATTTGGAGGAGGCAGCATTAGATTAATAGTATATACCCGTGATGGCGAACCTATGGCACGGGTGCCACAAGTGGCACGCGGAGCCATATTGGTGGGCACGCGAGCTCAGGTCCGGCGTGCATGTGTGCACCAGCCGGCTGATTTTCAGGCCTTCTGGGCCCACTGGGAGTCGGGAAACAGACTGTTTCCAGCCTCCAGAGGGGGTGGGGAAGGCCGTTTTCGCCCTCTCCAGGCTCCTAGAAAGGCGTTGGAGCCTGGGGAGAGCGAAAAATGGGCATGCCATTGCATGCTGGGAGCAGGGGGGTCATGCGTGCATGTGCGGGGGTGCATGGAATTATGAGTGTGGGCATGCACACATGTGATCCCCCGCATTCCCCCCCCTTTTGGCACGCGAACCAAAAAAGGTTCGCCATCACTGGTATATACCTAAAATAAAGAGATATAAGTATAAACTTCAAAACAATTCAACTGGCTTCTATTTTGAATCTAGCAGCAACCTTAACAGGATGTTAAAGGTAAAGGTTCCCCCACACAGGCGTGCCAGTCGTTCCCGACTCTAGGGGGCGGTGCTCATCTCCGTTTCTAAGCCGAAGAGCCAGTGCTGTCCGAAGACATCTCCATGATCATGTGGCCTGCATGACTAAACGCCGAAGGCGCACAGAGTACTGTTACCTTCCCACCAAAGGTGGTCCCTATTTTTCTACTTGCATTTTTTACGTGCTTTCGAACTGCTAGGTTGCCAGAAGCTGGGACAAGTAACGGGAGCTCACCCCGTTACGCGACACTAGGGATTCGAACCGCTGAACTGCCGACCTTCAGATCGGTACAAGCTCTTAGTCACTGAGCCACCGCATCCCAATAACAGGATGTTAACACAATCCAAGGGTCAATTGGATTGAGATGGGCAACTACAGAAATTGAATAAATAAAAGTGAAATCCAAGTTTAATGGGCATCAGTTCTTCCCTAAATTAGCATTTCTCAATTTTGGCAACTTTTTAAGATGTCTGGACTTCAACTCCCAAAATTCCTCAGCCAGCAATTCTGATCTAAGCAATGGGATTTTATTTACTCTCTAAAATGTGTAACGTGGATGAACTTGTGTTTGCCTTTAACTTCTTTAAAAAAAATATTATACTTGCATTAGCAGCCCTTGAAAAATAGTATTTCTTTCTGATGCTTCTTGGAATGATGATATTTACACAGACGCCTGGTATTCCATAAAGTGCTTGGGAAATACAGGTAGTTGTCGACTTACAACAGTTCATTTACTGACCGTTTGAAGTTATAACGGCACTGAAAAAAGACTGATGACTGTTTTTTCTTACTTACAACCCTTGCAGCATCCCCATGGTCACGTGATCAAAATTCAGACGCTTGGCAATTGACTCATATTTATGACAGTAGCAGTGTCCCAAGGTCATTGTCAGGGTTCCAAGAAACACCCCCAACGAAATAAAACTCCGAGGCTAGAAGTTCCTCAAAGTTCCAATTTATTAGAGATGTCATGTTGGCAACATCTGGGGAAACCCTAATCTGAAAGCTTCCAGGGTTTCCCCACCCAGCTGAACGTTCACAACCCTGCCCCACACCCACAAGCTCATCATGTGGTCCAATCAAATAACAACAACAACAACAACAACAACAACAACAACAACAGAGTTGGAAGGGACCTTGGAGGTCTTCTAGTCCAACCCCCTGTTTAGGCAGGAAACCCTACACTACTTCAAACAAATGGTTATCCAGCATCTTCTTAAAAACTTCCAGTGTTGGAGCATTCACAACTTCTGGAGGCAAGCTGTTCCACTGATTAATTGTTCTAACTGTCAGGAAATTTCTCCTTGGTTATAGGTTGGTTCTCTCCTTGTTTAGTTTCCACCCATTGCTTCTTGTCCTGCCTTCAGGTGCTTTGGAGAATAGTTTGACTCCCTCTTCTTTGTGGCAACCCCTGAGATATTGGAACACTGCTATCATGTCTCCCCTGGTCCTTCTTTTCATTAAACTAGATATACCCAGTTCCTGCAACCGTTCTTCATATGTTTTAGCCTCCAGTCCCCTAATCATCTTTGTTGCTCTTCTCTGCACTCTTTCTAGAGTCTTAACATCCTTTTTCTTCACACTCAACTGGATACAGTCTCCACACAGGTGCAGGCATTCGTCCTTGAGTGAAATATTTTGTTATGACTAAGTTTCTATCGCTCCAACAACAAAAACATCCCAATTTCCCTGGCTAAAATATGTAGCAGTTGAAGCAAACAGAAATAAATAGTTTCCAAAACCGACAGTCATATGATCACCTTCTGACAAGCAAAGTCAACGGGGAAAGTCAGATTCACTTAACAACTACAGTGATTCATTTAACAACTTTGGCAAGAAAGGTTGTAAAATGGGGCAAAACACACTTAGGAAATGACACGCTTAGCAAAATAATAATAATAATTGGGCTCAATTGCAGTTGTAAGTTCAGAACTACCTGTAAACTTCTCTATTCAAAGAATTTGGTGCTGGTATGAGTATAGGTTTTTCTTAAACGAAAAAAGGCAGAGAAACTCAGTTGCTTAATGCACAGGTCTCCAACCTTGGCAACTTTAAGCCTGGCGGACTTCAACTCCCAGAATTCCACAGCCAGCTTTGCTTTGCTGGCTGGGGAATTCTGGGAGTTGAAGTCCGCCAGGCTTAAAGTTGCCAAGGATGGAGACCCCTGGCTTAATGCACTTTAAGGAATAATCTATCAATAGAAGAAAATATTTGTAGCTCATAATTGAACTGTGTGAGGTCCTTGGAGCTCTCTGAGCTTGGTGCCAACACTGATGATTTTACGTAGCTTGGTAATGAAACGTCTGCAAGAAAACCAGCAAGCTCAGAGAGCACCAAGGACCCCACAGAAATAATCTATGTTCCATCCATTCCTAGCTTCTGTTTGTTGAGTTTTTCTGTGGTATCTTTATATGAAAAATCAATATCACAATTTGCTGGCTTGAAAGCCTATCCTCCAGAGAAGGAAATGAGTAGATATAAACCCAACCCGTTCATCCCTTGTCCTACTGGTTTGGGTTGCACATACTGAGTTGAAAATTGCCAACTAATTCTTGCTGGCAGACATTTCCAGGGAAAAAAAAATATTGTTTTTTATTTCCCATCTTCAGACTTGGCTTTGGATTTCCGGACCGTTGTGCTTGTATTGTGTGGAAAGGCTGTACCGCTATTATCTATAGCAGTTATAAACCTGTCACGCTCACTGCGGTGATCAACCATCCGTGTGATGTCCTTGAAATACAGATGATGAAAGAAGGCTTTGAGGCAAGACCTGGACAGGTGAGCTAACGATCAGCTGATACTCCAAATCTTCCTCAGTTCAGGATTTGCAACTTATGTTCATCTTCTTTCTTTACAGGCACCGTTTTAGATTTGCATTGATAATAATAATAATTTTTTTAAAAAACCATTTTAGGATAAAATTAGGGAGAGTTGGATGTTATGCATTATTATAGTTTGTTGCAGATAAATCAATTTCCAGAAGCACACACAGATGACTGATTCAGCTGGATTCAATAACTTCTTTATAAACATAATAATATATATATATTTACAATACCATTAGCAGAGTTCTTCCTCAATGTAGCAACAGTTTAAAGGTAAACACAAGCAGGAGAGTTAGTTCCATTTCAGCAGAGTTCAGAGTGAGAGAGTACAGAGCAGAGTGGAGACTGGAGCCACACCCAGCCTTAAGCTTAAGTTCCAGTTTCGATTTTCTGCACAGACTCAGAAGTGGTTAGCTCCCATTGGCTGATTCAGTTGCTATGCCTATTCATTGGCTAACCTTGTTACCATTGGCTCTTCAGTTCGTGATTGTCTTAACATGCACCTTTTTGAAAAAGGATGAGTAGCCAAGATCTGGTTTTACAGTACAGTATATGGTTGCAGTAAATAAACTGCTTGGGCAGGATGTATTTTGTGCTTTGCAGCACTTCTTGGATTGACCAGCAGCTTCACTAGTATTATGTACAGAGGTGGTATTCTACCAGTTCGGGAGAACCGATAGCGCCGACTGCTGGTGGGCCCGCCCGCCCGGACGTAATACCGTCCTATTTAGCCACATTTTTGTGGCTGGGCGCATGCACGTGCACGCTCACATTTGTGAACCGGTAGGGAAGGTAACTGAATACCACCCCCTGATTATGTAGATGCATGGTCAGTTCAAGAAGTGCTACAAGTGAGTTCCATGCTACGGAGAATGTGTCATATGTGTTTTTTTCCCCCTGTGAAAAGTGAAAGTGCTGTGGCTTCATGGTTTTTAAAAGCGAGTTGGATTTTTGGAGAGAAAGACAAAGTTGGAGACAAAGCAAGCATTGATCCTATTATGATTTGCTAACAGGAAGAAGTGGTTACATCTACTCCGGACGTAATGTCTCCATTCCTTATGTCTCTAGTCAGGGCTTGGAATAAAAAATACCACAATTAATTTAAACCAGTCAGCTACTTATCAGTCATAGCTCCTTGAGCCACGGTGGCACAGTGGTTAGAGTGCAGTACTGCAGGCTACTTCTGCAGCCTGCCGGCTGCCTGCAATTTGGCAGTTTAAATCTCACCAGGCTCAAGGTTGACTCGGCCTTCCAT
>JALIGW010000016.1:17031728-17034228 GCA_023053685.1 Diadophis punctatus similis
GGGGGGAGGGGGAAATGTGTTAAAATGGGGGTTAATCTTCTGCACCCTTGAGTTTCCTCTAGGAATCTGAGACTAGCTGTCGGGAAGTATAGCTATAACAGGCACCTCTAATCTGAAATAATCTGTGAAATAATCCACATTTAGTGAGAGGAGACTGGCTCAATCCTCATACCAGTTCCATAAAGGTAAAGGTTTCCCCTGTCCAGTCATGTCCGATTCTAAAGGGCCCTGCTCATCTCTGTTTCTTAGCCAAGGGAGCCAGCGTTGTCTGATCACTTCGGTGATCATGTGGACGGCATGACTATACACCACGGTGCACTGAACATTGTTACCTTCCCACTGACGTGGTACCTTTTTTTGGACTATAAAAGTGGGTGGAAATGTCGGTGCATCTTATAGACTGATTTTGGCGTACCAAACCACCACCACCCGACGGGCCCATTTTTGGTGAAAATGAGATGCGTGAAGGGTTTGGGAGGCCTGCAGAGTGCTCCTGGGGGCTGGGGAGGGCAAAAACGTGGCCTGTGGAGGGTTCGGGAGACCAAAAACGGGCCTGTTTTTTCAAAAAAACGGGCCTGTTTCCCCCCAAAATGGACCCATTTGGGGGGAAAACGGGATGCGTGAAAGGTTTGGGAGGCCTACAGAGTGCTCCTGGGGGCCGGGGAGGGCAAAAACGGGCCCATTTTCCCCAAAAATGGGACACGCAGAGGATTTGGGAAGCCTGCAGAATGCGCGGAGGCCCAAAACTATTATTTTTCTTGTTTTCCTCTTCGAAATCTAGGTGCGTCTTATAGTCTGAAAAATACAGTATCTACTTGCATTTGCATGCTTTTGAACTGCTAGGTGGGTTGAACTGCTAGGTGGGCAGGAGCTGGAGCCAGAAACGGGAGCTCACCCTGTCATGCGGTGCTTGGGTCTCAAACTGCCAACCTTCCGACAAGCCCAGCATCTTAACCGTTAGATCACCTCACACCCTCCAGGTTCATACTATATGGTTATTCCCATTCACTTACTGGCAATACTTTGATATTCTTTTGATTCCTGTCTTTTTGGAAGTCAGGGACCAAACATGTGCCCAAACACAAGTACACAGGAGGAGAAAAAAAAGGGCACTTATCTTGTCTGACATCTGGTAGATTTGTCTGATTCATTAACTAAGAAGGGGATGATCAGGTCAACCCAATCCATTTTCCATGAGTCAGACTTAAGACTGTCTGATCTTTTGAATGTTGTTTTTAATATTTTGGTTTAGCTATGATGTAGCATGGCTGGATATGCCTTTGTTCCCAGTTCAGCGGAAAACAACCATACCCATGAGTCAATTTTCTGAGAATGAAAAAACCACTGAATTCTTTAGAAGCTGAAGAAAGCAGAAATCCCGTGGGATTTTCTGCTTCCTGAGAAGGGGAGCAGAAAACACAGAGAATGCTGCTTCAATCCAGCTGATTGCACAAATGCATTTGCTTCTGATTTGTTGGTACATTTGTGTACATTTGTGTAGAACAGATCTGGAGCTTGGGGAAAAAAAAACCAGCCAGAACAGAGTATATTTGCAAATAAGACATATCCCTGGAGGCAAAAGGCAATGAGACAAAATAACCGGATCTGCTGACATTTTCTGTTTCCGTGAACTAAAAGCACTTGCTAACATAACTCAAGAGGAAACCCCTTTTCCAAGTTCCTGGAAACTGCTCTGTCCACATCAGTTTAATCACCCATCTAATCCAGTGGTGGGTTGCTACCGGTTTGCACTGCTTCAGACGAACTGGTAGCGGCGGCGGCGGGAGGCTCCGCCCATCTGCCCGGACGTCATCAAAAATGCTCTGCGCATGGGCAGAAGTGTTGCGCACACGCTCCCATTCCCGAACCAGTAGCAAAGGTAAGTGAAACCCACTACTGATTTAATCCAATACCTTCCAGTCCTGCCACTGAGAGCAGATTCCCCAAGATCTTGATTCATCATCCTCTTTTAATGACCCCATAATCCCTTGCGGGGTGGAGTCTGGGCAACTGAATGGAGCTGAATGTTTACTGGCCGGATGCCCTTTCTGTCGCCAATGTGGAGTTTTTTTCAGCAGATATATTCCCAATGTGCCCAGAGAGAGAAATATCTGCCTCTACCTAGGATCGAACTCACAGCCTCCTGATTGTGAGGTGAGAATTCCACCTCTAGGCACATCACACCACTGGTGGGTTCCTACCGGTGCAGTCCACTCTGCCGTTCCGGTAGGGGCCCGCCGATTGCGCAATGGCTCCAGTGCTTTCTTTGCCGGTCCGTGCATGCCGCCATCTTTTTTTAAAAAATTTTTCACAGTTTTTGGCTCTCTGCGTATGCACAGAAGTGAAATTGTCCTTCTGCGCATGCGCAGAGAGCCGAAATCACATGAGAGGACGCGTGCGCATATTGTTGCGATGCGCACCGGTAGCAGAAGGTAAGAGGAACCCGTCCCTGCACTGCACCACTCGTCCCCAAGATCTTGAATAGAGGGATTTATTCATT
>JALIGW010000016.1:17039228-17217933 GCA_023053685.1 Diadophis punctatus similis
CTCTATTTCTTCCCCATCTATTTGCCAGGAATTGAGAGAGCTGGATGCCAGGACAGATAGAGTTAATTTATTTGAGGAAGGGGGAATTCAGTTAATGGCGGGTGTTTTTCCCCCTTCTCTCCATTTTAATTTTTTCTGTAAGGAAAAATGATTGACAACTATATCCTTCTGCCATTTATCCATTTTAAATTTTCTGTAAGAAAAAATGATTGACAACTATATCCTTTTACTGTTAGTTGCTCTCTTGATTTAATTTTATATTCCCTTGGTGATTCTCCAATAATGCTGAGATCCATAGATCAGGTTGTGCGCTTCTGACTCTAAAAATATTTTGTTTCTCAGCAAATTCCATTCTCTCCTCCAAACCAAACCACAAGCTGCAAAATACAATTTCATATCCACTAAACCCAATTCCCATCCTCTTTTTTCCTTTGCCTTTTGTAATACTATGTATTAAACTTTTGGGTTTTTCCCTTTGCCGTATAAAATTAGATTTATCACTTTGCTACTACTTGAATGATAACATCAGTTGTCAAAACAGGTATTGTTGGAAACAAAAACATCATTCCAAGCCAAAACATTCATTTTTAACGCAGAAATTCTCCCAAGCCGGAACAATTTCAAGCAAATCTAACAAAACTTAACATAAATGTATTTGCTTCCTCCGCATTATTTAGGATACATGACCTGGTCTATTATTGTACTGACCAGTTAAAAATGTCTACTGCTCTCAAAGTACTCATTTCCATCTAATATAAACCTATCTTTAATTAGATTTTGTTTTGTTCTGAAGCTGCATTTCCTACTACTTCTGGAGCTTGGCTCTGTCTTTCCTAGGCTAAGTGCGACCATGGACTTAAATGGTTTTACACCATTAGGATAGATCAGGGGCTGGCAACATTAAAAACTCAAAGAACCATTTGGACCCATTTCCCAGAGAAAACAAACACCGGGAGCCACAAAACCTGGGTGGGCGTGACCAACTCGATGTCACTCACTCCCACCGAGTCACATGACCCACCCCCAGCTACGCCTACCCAGGTTTTGTAGCTCTATGTTTTCTTTTCAATGGGAAACAGGTATCTCTCTCTCTCTCTCTCTCTCTCTCTCTCTCTCTCTCTCTCTCTCTCTCTCTCTCTCTCTCTCCCCATTATCTCTCACTCTCTCTATATCCATTATCTCTCTTTCTCTCTCTCTCTCTATCCATTATCTCTCACTCTCTCTATCCATTATCTCTCTCTCTGTCTCTCTCTCTCTTTATCTATCTATCTATCCATTCTCTCTCTCTATCTATCCATTATCTCTCTCTCTCCCTCTCCCTCTCCCTCTCCCTCTCCCTCCCTCTCTCTCTCTCTCTCTCTCTCTCTCTCTCTCTCTCTCCATCTCTCCATCTCTCTTTCTCCCTCTCCCATCTCCCTCCCTCCCTCTCATCTCTTTCTCTCCAATATCTAAGGGGCTTCCACAAAGAAGAGGGGGATCAAGGTATTTTCCAAAGCACCTGAAGGCAGGACAAGAAGCAACAGATGGAAACTAGGAGAGAAGCAACCTAGAACTAAGGAGAAATTTCCTGAAAGTTAGAACAATTAATGGAATTAGTGGAACAACTTGCCTCCAGAAGTTGTAAGTGCTCCAACACTGGAAGTTTTAAAGAAGATGTTAGATAACCATTTGTCTGAAGTGCTGTAGGGTTTCCTGCCTAAGCAGGGGGTTGGACTAGAAGACCTCCAAGGTCCCTTCCAACTCTGTTATTCTATTCTATTCTAATTTCTCTTTTCTTTCTAAATATACTCTAGATCAGGGGTCTCCAATCTTGGCCACTTTAAGCCTGAGGGACTTCAACTCCCAGAATTCCCCAGCCAGCAAAGCTGGCTGGGGAATTCTGGGAGTTGAAGTCCTCCAGGCTTAAAGTGGCCAAGGTTGGAGACCCCTGATCTAGATGTTCATTAGAATCTTTTTCTCTGTGGAAGACATTCTCGGCAGGAATAGAGTTTGCCTTAATAAAAAATTATCCATTCCAGAAGCCGTCCTAAACAATTAGATGGAAAGATAGAACACATGCAGAAGTACTTAGGGCAGGGGTAGGCAAAGTTGGCTCTTCTATGACTCGTGGACTTCAATTCCCAGACTTTCTGAGCCAATCATGCTAGCTCAGGAATTCTGGGAGTTGAAGTCCATGAGTCATAGAAGAGCCAACTTTGCCTATCCCTGACTTAGGGGTTAAGAAATAGGGAATTTCTTCCTGACTAGTTGCATGCCCTGTCTTTGTTGTAGAGCTGAAGTGGTGCAGTGGTTAAATGCTGCGACTGCAGGCTGACTGCTAGTTCAGCAGTTCAGCTGTTCAAATCTCACTAGGCTCAAGGTTGACTCAGCCTTCCATCCTTCCGAGGTGGGTAAAATGAGGACCCAGATTGTTGGGGGCAATATGCTGAACTCTGTAAACCGCTTAGAGAGGGCTGTAAAGCACTATAAAGCGGTATATAAGTAAAGTGCTATTGCTATTGCTATTGTTTGAAAAGTATTGCCAAAAAGCAAAGCAGGACAAGAATATCCCAATGAGATGTGTGGTGTGTTTTCCAAGAATCTTTGCATGGATCCGTATGCAGAACCCAGCAGCATCCACAGGTGAGCTCAAAATAGGTAATGGGTGTCTTGTGGGCTGGTGTGCCTTACTAGCTTAAATCATGATGGCCACCATGATTGTCAAGGGACTCATCAACTCCTAGATGAGCCTCTGCTGGGTAAATGTATTGATTTATTGGTTAGATTTGTTAAGGTCAGTCGAGAAAGCACACAGGAGATCTGTAGACCTTTGTGGCCTGCTACATTTTAGCAAGAAGAAGAAGAAGAAGAAGAAGGAGCTCCCGGTAGAGCAATATATCATCCCGAGTACCCTAAGGGATGTGATTACATAGATGAAGTGTTGGAGAACGTAATCACTAGTGGCCACCATTGGATGGCTTTGATTCAGATTTTTAGGGAAGGAGATGGAGGGAGAGAATAAACCTGTGACTTCTGAGCAGAGACAGTGACAATGATTGCTTACTGGCTAATTTAAATTACAAAGAATGGAATGGAATGGAATGGAATGGAATAGAATAGAAGAATAAAATAGAATAGAAGAATGGAAGGGAAGGGAAGGGAAGAGAAGAATAGAATAGAATAGAATAGAATAGAATAGAATAGAATAGAATAGAATAGAATAGAATAGAATAGAATAGAATAGAATAGAATAGAATAGAATAGAATAGAATAGAAGAATGGAAGGGAAGGGAAGAGAAGAATGGAATGGAATGGAATGGAATGGAATGGAATGGAATGGAATAGAATAGAATAGAAGAAGGGAAGGGAAGGGAAGGGAAGGGAAGGGAAGAATAGAATAGAATAGAATAGAATAGAATAGAATAGAATAGAATAGAATAGAATAGAATAGAATAGAATAGAATAATAAAATAGAATAGAAGAATGGAAGGGAAGGGAAGAGAAGAATAGAATGGAATGGAATGGAATGGAATAGAATAGAATAGAATAAAATAGAATAGAAGAAGGGAAGGGAAGGGAAGGGAAGAATAGAATAGAATAGAATAGAATAGAATAGAATAGAATAGAATAGAATAGAATAGAATAGAATAATAAAATAGAATAGAAGAATGGAAGGGAAGAGAAGAGAAGAATAGAATGGAATGGAATGGAATGGAATAGAATAGAATAAAATAGAACAGAAGAAGGGAAGGGAAGGGAAGGGAAGGGAAGAATAGAATAGAATAGAATAGAATAGAATAGAATAGAATAGAATAGAATAGAATAGAATAGAATAGAATAGGTGGGGAGGAGTGGAGTGGAGCGGAGCGGAGCGGAGCAGAGCAGAGCAGAGCAGAGCAGAACAGAACAGAACAGAATTCTTTATTGGCCAAGTGTGATTGGACAGACAAGGAATTTGTCTTTGGTGCATATGCTCTCAGTGTACGTAAAGAAAAAATAAAATACATTCATCAAGAATCATAAGATACAACACTTAGTGATAGTCATAGGATACTAATAAGCAATCAAATAATACTAGGAAACAATAAAACAATATAAATTGTAAAGATACAAGCAACATGGTTATAGTCATAAGTGGGAGGAGATAGGTACTAGGAAGGATGAGAAGAATAATAGTAATACAGTCTTAATAAATTATTTGACAGTGTTGTGGGAATTAGTTGTTTAGCAGAGTGATGGCATTTGGGAAAAAGCTGACCTTGTATCTAGTTATTCTGGTTGTGCAGTCCTTGACTTAGGAACACAATTGAGCCCAAAATTTGTGTTGCTAAGCGAGACAGCTGTTATGTGAGTTTTGCTTCGTTTTGCAATCTTTCTTGCCACAGTTGTTAAGCGAACAACTTAACTTAAAATGATCTAATCTATTATGGAAACTCTTTAATAGCAATAGCAATAGCACTTAGACTTATATACCGCTTCATAGTGCTTTGCAGCCCTCTCTAAGCGGTTTACAGAGTTCAGCATATTGCCCCCAACAATCTGGGTCCTCATTTTACCGACCTCAGAAGGATGGAAGGCTGAGTCAACCTTGAGGCTGGTGAGATTTGAACAGCTGAACTGCTGAACTAGCAGAAGTAGTTGCAGTGCTGCTTTTAACCACTGCGCCACCTCGGCTCCTAAGCACGGCCAAGGAAGCCTCCCACAAATCCTAGATTTTAGAGTTGTAGGGAGAAAAATAAAATGGTTTTTTTGGGGGGGGGAGGGGGGAGAGCAGCAATCACTTAAACAAAACTGTCATCTTTGGCTGACAATGAAACAGGGGAATTACAGTCAAATCATAGACACAGAGTTCACCTTCCTGTACAGTACTGGACTAAAAATTAGAGCATCCGTGACAGATGGCTGTCTACCTCTGAAAGCTGAAAGGGGCCATTTAGGCTATTTTATCCCAGTCCCTATTTGGCACAAAAATACAGATTACAGCAACCCTGACAGATGGCGGCCTCATCTCTGCTTGAGCATAATCAATGAATGAGAACCTACCACCTCTCTTAGTAAGTGCATCTTCTATTGACCGAAATGCTCCTTGCTTCTTAGACACTTTTTTCATATCGTTGAATTGGAATCTGTGTCCCCTTGATTCCATGCACGGTGGAATGAAGAAGAAGAAGAAGATATCTTGACCGAAAATGTGTGGCTTCCTTTATCAGTTGATTCTGAAACCCAATTCAACATGCTAATTTTTATCTTTAAATTGTTACCGTATTTTTCGGAGCATAAGACGCACCGAAGTATAAGACGCACCTTAGTTTTGGGGGAGGAAAACAAGGAAAAAAGGCCTCTGCCTCCAAGCAATTTGCCAAACAGCAAACATCAAACAGCACAGACGATATACATTGTTTGCTGTGTATTTCTGTGCATGTGTGCCTGACCCATAGAAATAGCAAAGAATTGGAGAAATGTACATTATGCCAGAAAGTTTTCTTAAATGTAGTCATACTAACTGCTCCCAATTATTTAAATAGATCTACTCCAAGGTAACTAAACTCTAATACTAAACAGGACACTGTTACATTTCAGACTATACTTGTACAGAGCTGTTAAAATTAATTAACATTTCTGGAAGTATACATTATTCTCTATTATTTAAAAGAAGATACAATAGCACTGGGCCTCTTCAGAGCAAGCATTTATTTTAAAAAGCTTCTTTATTTTGTTAAGTTGTCTAGATTTACAGGGATCTCCAACCTTGGCAACTTTAAGACTTGTGAACTTCAACTCCCAGAATTTCACAGCCAGCAAAGCTAACAAAGCTGGCTGTTGAATTCTGGGAGTTGAAGTTCACAAGTCTTAAAATTGCCCCTGGCTCTAGAACAATAATAAAGCAGTCTTTAAAAAATATGTCTAATAATTTGAACATTCTACAGACATTTATAGTTATTCACTTACCCCTTTCCATCCAGTTCAGCAAAAAAAATATAAAAAAATCTGCAAGTCTCTCCCAACTATTTGCCTCTTTGCAGTTTCACTTTCATTTTCCCACGTGGCAAGTCAGCTGTAGGTCAGGAAGTGCTAGTGACTTGCTTTGCTTTACAGGCTCTTCCCTCTTTGCTGCAAACAGGTAAATTGCTGGGAGGCAGAGGCCAAAGGATGGGGGTGGCTGGGTGGGTGGGGCTACATTCGGTGTATAAGACACACCCAAGTTTTCACCCTCTTTTGGGGGATAAAAAGGTGTGTCTTATATTCTGAAAAATACGGTAATGGCTTGGAACCATTTAAAGTTAAAGGGATTTCTTTATCTCCTATAGCTAGATGATGGATAGGGCCTTTTCTGTGATGGCTTCAAAGTTAAAAGGAATGTCTTGCTATTTGGGATTTCCAGGTCCTATCCTTACCAGCTTTTAGGAAAACAATACAGATTCATTCGTTCGTTCGTTCGTTCGTTCGTTCGTTCATTCGTTCATTCATTCATTCATTCATTCATTCATTCACTCACTCACTCACTCACTCATTCATTCTAATTTCCCCTGAATGAGTGATAGTTCTGTCTATCCTGCAGAACTGGGAATTTACAAACTTGATGTCCTATAAATATTTCATTTTCCTGTTCTCTACTCCATCAGCTTGTATACTTTCTTTTTCCTTTGTATTTGATTGGATGGAACATCTCCCTGTTTTAGATATATTGCTAATAATCTGGCCACCCTGAAATCCAGAGAAACTCAGATTGTGTTTTGTTTTTAATTCAAAGTAAACAATTAAAAATGCACATAAAAGCAAACCGAGACATGCATTCCAAGTAGGAGACCTCATATGAATGTCTTTAAGAAAAAAAAAATAGCAAGGTTCTGTTTGAGACCCTTCAAGCTTAACTCCCAGAGAAGATACTCCTGCGTTTCCCCAATTATTTATGTCAGTCAGAACTGCATGGTAATAAGAAACATACTGTAAGCTTCAAAGAGACGAGATCCTGGGAAATTTACTGTCCTTTCTCACAGCCTTCTCTGGCAGACTCTCCTGAGCCTAAGTTAGCAGGACGTTTACTGGGAATACAGCTGCAGAATAAGTGACTCACTACTGTTGTTCATTCCAAAACAGCTATTGAAAGAATCTATCGTATTTTTCATGGTATAAGACGCACCTTTTTCCTCCCTAAAAGTGGCTGAAAATTTGGGTGCGTCTTATACTTCGAATGTAGCTTTTTTCCAGTCCTAACTAGGTGCTAACAGCTTTTACCTTGCAGGCTTTTTCACTGTTACTCTCTCTGAAGAAGGTTTTTCCAGCCCTAAGTCTTTGCAGAATTTTTTTTCATTGCTCTACTTGCTCCGAATAAGTTTTTTTCTAGCCCTAACCAGATGCTAACGATCTCCCCAGCTCTTACTGGCTTGCAGGCTCTTTCATTGTTACTCTCTCAGAAGAAGGTTTTTTTAAGTCTTAACCAGGGGATAAAATAATGTGCTGAAGCTGACCAGACTAAGGACGCTAGCCAGATGAATACCTGGTAGGCAGATTCTTTTCCCCTATTTTCCTCCCCAAAAACTAAGGTGCGTCTTATACTCTGGTGCGTCTTATACTCCGAAAAATATGGTATTTCCTTCTTCCCTTGTTTCAGGATTCTTTCCCCGAATTATCTGACTCTTATGAATTGCATTGCTCCCATCGTTTAAAAAAATAAATAAATCCAAAACAAAAGGAGAGCGAAAAGAGATTATGACAAAGATCTCTCCTTCCCCAGTTTTGCTTCTATTATTTTGCAAAGTTCTAAGTCAGTGATGGTGAACCTTTTCGGCACCGAGTGCCGAAAAGGGAGCACTTCGTGCGCGCACTTGTCTGGGCCGCGATCAGGAAGAGGAGTGGCCCAGGGGGCATGCGTGCGCTGAAAAATATACTTCCGGCAAGTCTTCCAGTTACTGCCGTGCTTGCGCATGCGCTGATCAGCTGGCCGGCGTGCATGTTCATGCTGGAAAATGGAAGACCAGCTCTTCCGGTTTCCAACACTGCCACACGCACAAAGCCCAGCTGATCATCGCGTGCGCATGCGTGCCAGAAACCCGGAAGAGGAACGGCTGACGCTGCACGTGCCAGGAGACATGGCTCTGCACGCGTGGGGCACGCGTGCCATAGATTCGCCATCACGGTTCTAAGTTGTTTTAACGATTTATAGAGTTGCCTGTCCTACAGTAATGACCTCTGGCCAACACACAAAGATTAAAACCATTATAACATGATGTACTGGTTAAACAGCAAGCCCTAAAACCAAACCATATCGCCAAAAGAGCTCACAAACTGCCTGGCTCAAAAACCTAGTTCGGGAAACAGGTCTTCAGACCTTACCAGTAGGGTTGGAGCTCTGGAGAGATGCTCTTAGGGCAGTGATTCCCAACCTTTTTGTGATCGAGTACCACTTGCAGGTCCTGTACAGTCGCCGCGTACCACCTGGTTCCAGAGAAACTAAATTCGATCAGATATCACTTTATTTCCATAATTGTACCATTCCTTTTTTGGCCCCGCGCCGCTGGGACCAGGTGGGTGGCGTGTGGCAACAGTTGCAAATCGTTGCCAGATTATCTTGTGTTAGGCAGTAAACATTTTTGTGAAGTAAAAAATGACTAACTAAAAATCGTTCATGACCCTGAAAGTGTTCGCGTACCACCTGGAAGGCCCTCGGGTACCACTAGTGGTACATGTACCACAGGTTGGGAACCACTGTCTTAGGGGAAGCTGTTCCACAGGACAGGGGCAGAACCAAAGTAGGGGCACAAATGTGAGACTCAACAGGATGCACATGTTTAAGGCAACAGACCTGGAGTGCGCCCTTACTGCTAGATCTGGTGGGGTCTTCAAATATTTCTCATCACCTGCTATTACTACCTGACCATAACAGCTGTGATGGCCTTATGTGCTGTTTATACAGGCATGATCTAAATTTGGAAACCGTGTTGAGAGGGCCGATTCTTCTGCATCAAAATATTATGCGTTTGTTTATAGCTATTATCATCATTTTACAGAGAGATTTCGAGATCAGCTGCTCCTACATTCAAATTGGGATGCCGCGATTCTGCCAGTCTTCCATCAGAGATGTTATCCTAAGTAAGTAAATCCAGGAAGAATTTTTAAAACGGGGAACTTTTGATATGGCTCATGTTAGAGAGTGAGGTGGGGATACCTGCTGGAAGGTAATCGACTGATGGATCAGCATCTTTTGAGCACTTAGTTTGGTGAGATGCACCTTATTTTGCCTGACCGTGTATGTTTAAATAACAAACACACGCTTCTCTGTGTAATTTGTACGTATGAGAGAGTTCAACTTTTTTCCTGATATAGATTTTTGGATATTTTTTGTTTACAAGTTCATACACTTTGAGGGAACTTCTGCAAACATACATGAGAAGCAGGTTTTTATTTTATTTTTTATTTTTTATTTTTTTATTTTTTATTTTTTTATTTTTTATTTGTTTGTTTGTTTGTTTGATTTTTTGTTTGTTTGTTTGTTTATTTGTTTTTTTTTGTTTGTTTGTTTGTTTGTTTGTTTAGTTAGTTAGTTAGTTAGTTAGTTAGTTAGTTAGTTAGTTAGTTAGTTAGTTAGTTAGTTAGTTAGTTAGTTAGTTAGTGTTCTTCTATGCCGCCCTACTCCCTGAGGACTCAGGGCGGCGTACAACATTTTAAGGAACAACTAAACAATAAAATTATTAAAAACAATTTTAAAAGAATTTTAAAAAGACATACAAAACCATGCATACCTGGGGGAAAGTTGTCTCAAAATCACCCCGCCTGCAGGAAGAGTCATGTCTTAATGGCTTTTCGGAAGGCCAGAAAGGTGGGGATAGTTCGGATCTCTGGGGGAAGTTGGTTCCAGAGAGCAGGGGCCCCTACAGAGAAGGCCCTCCCCCTAGGCCCCGCCAGGTTTGCTAGTATCATTATGTCTTCAAGTATATTTGCTTATTTATAGCATTTATTTGCCACCCCACCTCATTTGAAAGCGACTCTGGGCAGCACAAAAATATTAAACTCATCAGAAATAAAGATTTCTAACCCAATAAAGTGACAATACAATCAAAGTAAAATCATGATGGTTTTAGAATCCTGTGTTCTCTTCTCCCTCTCCCCCTCTCTCTCTCTCCCTCTCCCTCTCTCTCCTTCTCCCTCTCTCTCTCCCTCTCCCTCTCCCTCTCTCCTTTCTCGCATATGCGTACACACACACACACACACACACACACACACAGAGAGAGAGAGAGAGAGAGAGAGAGAGAGAGAGAGAGAGAGAGAGAGAGAGAGAGAGAGCATATACATATATGGTGTAGAGAGGTAGTATTCACTTACTTTCCCTACCGGTTCGCAAATGTGAGTGCGAGCACGCACACGCTGGCTTCACTCGCACACGCCCCTTCCGTGCATGTGCACGGCCTTGTGCTTTGATCGCACGCGTTGCTTGCACGCATGCGCACGGCTTCAAAATGTGCCTAAATAGGGCAGCATACCGCAGAGGCCCATCCACCCGCAGGTCGTCACTACCGGTTCGCCCGAATCAGTCTGAACCGGCTGAATGCCACCTCTGATGGTGTAGAACAGTTCTTACCAAATGCACACCACTGTTTCTGCTACTGATGTTTTTATTGTCATTGTTGCTGTTGTTATCCATACCATTGGGTAGGAACAGTTGGCCTTTTTAATTTTCTTTTACAGGTAGTCCTTGACTTAATAACCATTCGTGTAGTGACCGTTCAAAGTTACGATGACAATGGAAAAAGTGACTTCTCATCGTTTTTCACACTTACGACCAGTTGCAGTGTCCCCCATGGTCACATGATCAAAATTCGGGTGCTTGGCAATTGGTTGTAGTGTTCCAAGGTCATGTGACCCCCCCTTTTTTTGTGCGACCTTCAGACAAGCAAAGTCAATGGGGAAGACTGTCATTTAACAATCATGTTACTGTCTTAACAAATGCAGTGATTCACTTAACAACTGTGGCAAGAAAGGTTGTAAAATGGGGCAAAACTCATTTAACAACTGTCTCACCTATCCAGTAGTGGGGGGGGGGGAACAGAACCCTGTTCTGTCCCCCCCCCCACTACTCTTTTATAAAATAAAAATCTTAGACTTTATCAGCAATCCAGAGGTGTCTTCTCCCAGGAAACATTAACTGGATTCAGAAATGCTTCTTTCCAAGGATATGGCTATAGGTTTACCACTTAATTTGAAACGGAAATAGTGATTTTGTTTTTATTTTATGGTGGCGCAGTGGTTAGAGTGCAGTACTGCAGGCTGCTTCTGCTGACTGCCGGCTGACTGCAGTTTGGCAGTTCGAATCTCAACAGGCTCAAGGTTGATTCAGCCTTCCATCCTTCCGAGGTGGGTAAAATGAGGACCCAGATTGTTGGGGGCAATAGGCTGACTGTAAACCGTTTAGAGAGGGCTGTAAAGCACTGTGAAGCGGTATATAAGTCTGAGTGCTATTGAGAAGGAAGGAGGGAGGGAGGGAGGAAGGAAGGAAGGAAGGAAGGAAGGAAGGAAGGAAGGAAGGAAGGAAGGAAGGAAGGAAGGAAGGAAGGAAGGAAGGGTTCGATCCTGACCGGCTCAAGGCTGACTCAGCCTTCCATCCTTCCGAGGTGGGTAAAATGAGGACCCAGATTGTTGGGGGCAATAAGCTGACTCTGTAAACTGCTTAGAGAGGGCTGTAAAGCACTGTGAAGCAGTATATAAGTCTGAGTGCTATTGAGAAGGAGGGAGGGAGGGAGGAAAGGAAGGAAGGAAGGAAGGAAGGAAGGAAGGAAGGAAGGAAGGGTTTGATCCTGACCGGCTCAAGGTTGACTCAGCCTTCCATCCTTCCGAGGTGGGTAAAATGAGGACCCAAATTGTTGGGGGCAATATGCTGAGTCTATAAACCGCTTAGAGAGGGCTGTAAAGCACTGTGAAGCGGTATAGAAGTCTTAATTGCTATTGCTATTGCTATTTTTTATATTAAAAAAGGATCATTGTATAGAAAAGTAGCAAAGCATTGTCACTGAAGTGGAAAAATGTAAGAAGCTGGTTCCAGATCACAGAGGCTAACTGGGAAACGGCTTCTTCGATAATGAACCAGATCATTTTTTGAGGGGGAAGAGATCAAGGTTAGAAGTGAATAGATATCAAGTGGAAATGATGGGGTGAGGTGGAAGGCAATGATTACTTGATTTAAGAACTGCCCAACTAAAGTTTAAAAAAAAAAATCAATCGAGATCAGGTCTAGAATTGGAAATAAAAACAGAGCTTTGTGTTTCTGGGGGAAAAAAGAAATGTAGTTTTTCGAACTGAACTTGTGCGAAACAAAAGCCTCTTTTTCGAGGAGGAGAACGTTTTCAGACAATCAGAAGACAGATGAATGAGGTCCACACTGTTACTTGGTAGCTCACAGACCATGGAAAAGTACTCAGTTTTTAGTTCATTTTAACACAGCCACGGGCCCTCTGGTTAGTTGCAAGAAATGAAAAACCTGAGCGAGGGGTACGAAAGTGAGTTCCTGGGTGCCTATTTGCAATTTTGAAGTTTAATTGAAATAGTTCAACTTAATTTGATTGTTGTTTTGGCTTGCTTGTGTGTACACTGCTCGGAATTGCAGTGCTCGAGCTGGGCGGTCTGATAAATTATTTAAATATTTTACATGTATGCAGTCTACGTAAAGTGTAACATAAATTGAATTTTGCAAAAGAATGAAAGCTGCTTCTTTCTTTTAAGACTGTTTTCCTCTTTCTCACTCGCTTCCTCCTTCTGCCTTTCTCCTTCTTTCCTTCCTTCCTTCCTTCCTTCCTTCCTTCCTTCCTTCCTTCCTTCCTTCCTTCCTTCCTTCCTTCAAAAAGAGGGCCGTGAAAATACGTATTTACTGACCCCTCGCATCCTGGACATAAATTGCTTCAACTCCTACCCTCAAAACGTTGCTATAGAGCACTGCACACCAAGACAACTAGACACAAGAACAGTTTTTTCCCGAATGCCATCACTCTGCTAAACAAATAATTCCCTAAACACTGTCAAACTACTCACTAAGGCTACATTACTATTACTATTAGTTTTTCTCATCGTTCCTATCACCCATCTCCTCCCACTTATGACTGTATGACTGTAACTTGTTGCTTGTATCCTTACGATTTATGTTAATATTGATTATTTCCTGATTGCTTACTTGAACCCTATGACAACCATTCTTGACAAATGTATCTTTTCTTTTATGTACACTGAGCATATGCACCAAAGACAAATTCCTTGTGTGTCCAATCACACTTGGCCAATAAAGAATTCTATTCTATTCTATTCTATTCTATTCTATTCTATTCTATTCTATTCTATTCTATTCTATTCTATTCTATTCCTTCCTCCCACCCCCCCTCTTCCCCCCCCCCTCTCTCTCCCTCTCTCTCCTTCCTTCCTTTCCTCCCTCCCTCCCTTCCTCCCTCCCTCGCTGTGTTGAAATGATTGGCAGGTTCCAGATATTATCATAATAGCTGTGTGTAGGTGTGAGTGTAGGATGCTTGCTTACAAAAAAAAAAAGCAGGATTTTTGACTGTGTAATTTACATGCAAAGAACAGCTTCCCACTGCTACTGCTCTTGATGTTTCCTGGAAGTAAGAGCCAAATGGACTGCACATTTTAGCTCCTTGTTCAGTTCCATCAAATCAGTGGGCAGTGGACCTCTTTTGAAAACCCCATATTGTTTGAACCACAGTCTCACGCTGCTTTAGATTACAAGTCGTACACGCTCTGAAAGGATAACAGTCTCTCATTAGGGCACAGGAACAGAACTGGCTGAAATCTTTTCTCTAACAAGGCTGATGGCTTCAGTGTGTGGGTGGGTTTGTATTTTCCTGCATGTTTCTAGCCCCTCTTCAGCGGCTAATTAAAGGAGAAATCTTTACCTATGTTGTTCTGAGCCATTGACTGCTGTTTATAATGCCATTAATTTAAAAGAGAGAGAGAGAGAGAAAAAAAAGAATTTTTCTCGCTACAGGAAATGAGTCATTGGCATTGCAGCTCATTAACAAATAAACTGAAGACTATTGATGGAATATGCACGGATTCTTAAGAAATCCAGGCGAACATTCGGCGTGCACGTATTGAGACTCTTAAAGCAGGAACTGTGGATTAAAAATGAGAGCTGATCTGAATCTTCTCTAGAGAACTACTTGGGATCCACAAATTTGGCAGGATAGGCTATTTGTATCTGACTCTTTCAAAATCATTGTCACCATACTACATGTTCCATCAATCAAATGTACAAGTACAGATGAGGTGAAACCTGGCTCAATAGCAGTCACTGTGAAATGGATCTTGGAGTCCAGTGGTGGGTTCCTACCGGTGCGGTCCACTCTATAGCACCGGTAGTGGCCCGCTGGTGATGTCACAGTACCGGTGCGGTCAGTTGCCAGTGCCTGGATGCCGCCATTTAAAAAAAAATTATTTTTTTTTAAAATTTTCTTCTGCGCATGCCCAGAAGCTGAGCTTCTGGCACTGCGCATACACTGCCTTCCTACCCCACAGTGAGTCCAAGCAAGGGAGAATGGCTGAGGGAGCGCGTGAGATGCTGAAAGAATGGGCGGCAGGACCTATCTCAGTTCCACTCCCTTCAGCAGTCTGAGAAGCCACGAACGCGCGGTGATGATCCCAGGCATTTTCGCACGTTCGAGGCTTCTCGAGCTGCTGAGGGGAGGGGGAACGGGCGGCAGGAGCCTAGGATCATCGAATGGGGAGAAGCATTCAGGCCGGACAGACCTCCTAGAAGAACCGCTGCTGCGGTCTTGCTGCTCCCGCTGCGGGGGGCTGTGTTGTGGGTGGGCAATGCCCACCCCCTGCTTCTCCAGCCGCTGCCAAGCTCCCGAGGCCCATGCCCACCCGGTCACATGGCTGGCAAGCCACACCCACAAAATAAGCCACGTCCACAGAGTGGTAGTAAAAAAATTAGGAACCCGCCCCTGTTGGAGTCCTAGTGGACAATCACTTAAATATGAGCCAGCAGCGTGTGGCAGCAGCCAAAAAAGCCAACACAATCCTAAATTGCATTAACAGAAGGATAGACCCAAGATCACATCAAGAGCATACTTAGTAAGTATGCTCTTACTAAGGCTTACTAAAGCCTTAGTAAGAGCATACTCCATCCAGTGTTGGTCACCATATTATAAAAAAGATGGAGGGACTCTAGAAAGAGTGCAGAAAAGAGCAACAAAGATGATTAGGGGGCTGGAGGCAAAAACATTTGAAGAAAGGTTGCAGGAATTGGGTATGTCCAGTCTAGTGAAAAGAAGAACTCGGGGTGACATAATAGCAGTGTTCTAATATTTGAGGGGCTGCCACAAAGAAGAGGGGGTCAACAACCTATTTTCCAAAACACCAGAAGGCAAGACAAGAAACAATGGATGGTAACTAATCAAGGAGGTAAGCAACCTAAAACTAAGGAGAAATTTCCTAATGGTGAGAACAATTAACCAATAGAACAGCTTGTCTTCAGTAGGTGTGAGTCCTCCATCCCTGGAGGCTTTTAAGAAGAGACTGGGCAGCCACTTGTCCAGAATGGTATAGGGTCTCCTGCTTGAGTAGGGGGTTGGACTAGAAGACCTCTAAGATTCCTTCCAACTCTGTTATTCTGATCTTTAGACCTAGACTTTTCCCCCTTTTCTTATTTTTACGATGTACAAAGGATACAGATTGAGGATGAGATCTGACATGACTCCATATCCATTCTCATTTAGGAGCGAGCAGCCTTGAGGTCTTTATAAATATCACACCACTGATCTGAAAGTGTTGACATCAGCCCCAAAATTTCCTCCTGAAAATTGGATGAAGCAGTTTGCGTAGGAGGAGCCAGTTTAATTTGGGGGAGGGCTGCCTTATGCTGCTCTTTGATTAGTAATAATAATAACAACAGTGTTGGAAGGGACCTTGGAGGTCTTCTAGTCCAACCCCCTGCCTAGGCAGGAAACCCTACACCACTTCAGACAAATGATTATCCAACATCTTCTTAAAAACTTCCAGTGTTGGAGCATTCACAACTTCTGGAGGCAAGTTGTTCCACAGATTAATTGTTCTAATTATCAGGAAATTTCTCCTTAGTTCTAAGTTACTTCTCTCCTTGTTTAGTTTCCACCCATTACTTCTTGGTCTATCCTCAGGTGCTTTGGAGTGTAGGAAGTTAGCATATTACTTCCAACAGGAGAATAGTTTGACTCCCTCTTCTTTGTGGCAACCGCTGAGATATTGAAACACTGCTATCATGTCTCCCCTGGTCCTTCTTTTCATTAAACTAGACACACCCAATTCCTGCAACCGTTCTTCATATGTTTTAGCCTCCAGTCCCCTAATCATCTTTGTTGCTCTTCTCTGCACTCTTTCTAGAGTCTCAACATCCTTTTTACATCGTGGCGACCAAAATGTAAAAAGGATGTGATGTCACAGTTTGACACACCAGCTCGACTCAAACTTATTTCTATGTTCTGAATCCCGAAGATGCTTTTTTTTTCAAAAAGCAACTGGACTTTGTTTTTCCTTGAAAATGTTTCGTTTCTCATCCAAGAAGCTCCTCCTTTCTTTAACGATCTATTCTTATATTTCTTTTATATTAGTGTAACTCTTGTCCCATGGTGAGTTGGCTGCAGACAGCTGGTCATTTGCATCCTTTCAGAAGGTTGTTGAAGCACTTGGAGTTTTATCTATGTCCTCAGGGTCACCCGAGTAGTGCTCCTGGTTCCTGTAGTCTGAAATTTTTCCTCTGCAAATCCATTCCTACTCCCACACCATTCTGTCACGTAGTGAATATTGCCAGTTGTATGTCTATGCAGGGTGATGCATCCCTATTCTAATATTATGGTACATTCCATTACAAGCAGAACACGTGATGTGATCTTATGCGCATGTGTGCATTCCTGATTCTCCATTATTCTCTTCTGGCTCTAACTCTTGACCGAGAAGGTCGCATTTAATTAGCAAGAATGTAATTATTCAGAATTTATTGTTTTTGTACCTAAATAAGTATTTTCTATTAGACTTTTAACTTCGGCTTTATTTCTAAATGTCTTGAGTTCCGAGAGAAAGATCAACATCGCCTCTATGGAGATTTATTCTCCGTAACACATTCAATGGGTGTTCATCCCAAATTGTATAGCTAAAAGTCTGTTGAGATTCTCAGTCATCCAGGTCACGGTTGTCCCAAAGGTGCTTTTTGAGGAGGCAACTGGACTTGTTTTAGTGGGTTCCTGAGTTTGGATTAGGTGACTTATAAAGTCATTTCTTATAATTAGGATTCATATGCTGCTTGCTATTAGAATGCAAACTTGGGTCTTCATATAACCAGCTGTGAGTTTAGCTTTTCCTAAGTCAATGGATGGCCCCCAGTGAAGCCCAGCTGGGACGGGCATCCACTTAGCCTCTTTTCCTCAATGAAGTACATTGCCTCGGGCATGTTTTTCATGATTTATTTTACCTTTATTGGAGCATTAGACAAGTGCCAGTAAGAGCTCTTTTTGCTTCTCCAAGGAACATTTGAGTGAATTCCTATTAAGCTTCTCAAAGGGTTTCTTGGCCTCTGTGGGTTTTTTTTTTACATTTTCCAATATTTTGACATTTCAATCCTTTGCTATTCTACCGTTTTATTTCTGCCTAGAGCCAGAGGTATATTGACATCCTCTGCACTCTGAACCAATCAATTGGATCGACTGAAGAAGGGATTTTATTGCAAATTGCTTGAAACTCGGTCCTAGATGGGGTAGCAGTTGGGGGCTGAGCTCTGAAACAGGCCTGCTTCTTTCAAATGGGATGAAGTGGAGGTATGAAAATATCTACAGACCCCTCGCATCCTGAACATAAATTGTTTCAACTTCTACCCTCAAAACGACGTTATAGAGCATTGCACACCAGGTCAACTAGACAAAAGGACATTTTTCCCCTGCATGCCATCACTCTGCTAAACAATTAATTCCCACAATACTGACAAACTATTTACTAAGACTGTATTACTATTATTCTTCTCATCCTTCCTATTACCTATCTCCTTTTCTACTTATGACTATAACCTTGTTGCTTGTACCTTACGATTTATATTGTTTTACTAGCTGTACCTGGCCACACGTTGCTGTGGCTCAGTCTAGCTTCCTTCCTTCCTGCACCCCTCAGCCCTGGAGACGCTTCTTAGGCGAGGAGGGAAGAGCCCCGCTGGGACCGGGATGGCTGAGGACTCCCCCCGCCACCTCCCAGAGCCCCCGCTCCGTCCGGGGCATTCTGGGAGTTGAAGTCCGCTCCCCTCAAGGGTTTCCCCACCCCCACTTCCTCTGCCCGGGAGGCCCCCGGAACAGCTAGCCTGCCTTGCTCCCGCCATCCCCGGGGGGCCCTAGACCCTGGGCCAGTTGACTTGGCGGCGGCACTGGGAGGGAGCCCCACAGAGGGGAAGATGGCAGTGGCGGTGTCCCCCCTTCCCCCCCGGGTCACTCACCAGCTGCTGGGGGCCTCCCTGGCAGAGCTCTTCCTCCAGGCACAGGCCCGCTCGAAGGGCAGTGTGGAGGCGTAGCTGTGCTCAGTCTCTGTGGGAAGAAAGCGCTGTGTCAGAGAGGCCCGGAGCCCTCCAGCCTGTTCTCCTGCCATGCCCCCCAAGGTGCACCCCGCTCTCGCCACTCCAGGTACTTGGTGGCCTTGAGCAGCATCAGCAGCGAGTTCCACTCCATTGCCTCAGCAGACCCCTTATCATCTTTGTTGCTCTTGTCTGCACTCTTTCTGGGACTTCAGCATCTTTTTCAGTGTGTGGGCTTCAACTCCCAGAATTGCTGGCTGGGAAATTCTGGGAGTTTTTAGTTTTAGTTTAGTTTAATTAAATTTATATACCGCCCTTCTCCAGGAGACTCAGGGTAGTGAACAGCCAAGTAAAAAACACAATATAAACATTAAAGTTGAATTAGAGTTGAAGTCCACAGAACTTAAAATGGCTACGGTTAAGAAACATTGAACTAGGCTAATGTTTCTCAACCTTGGCAGTTTTCAGATGGGTGGACTTCAACTCCCAGAATTCCCTAGCCAGCATCCATCCATCCATCCATCTGAAAGCTGCTGCCAAGGTTGAGAAACACTGAGCTAGGCTATCACCTCTTGGCTTTGTTAGGACTCTGTCCAAACGGTTGGGTTGGCAATATATAAACAAGCCACCAATATATGTTTGTATGTATTTAAGTAATATAGCTTTAAGATGTTTGCTATATTCTGATTGGCTGTGGTGTTACAAGTTGCCATAAGAGGGAGCTAGAGATCATGGTTCTCTCTCTCTGCTGATTCATTCCTGATTGACTCTTTGACTGATATAGTGAGCTCTGTGTGTTATGCTCTGTTAATCTATGATAGTTTGATGTGTTTGTAAGCTGTAATATCTTTGAAGTAAGACAAAGAAAGGCTGGTAAGAAGATTATTGTACTTCTTGATATTGACTGAATGTGTATGACCTGGCCTGGACTGTATATTTGGACTGTGCTATTTTCTAAAAAGTAAACACTAATTGCACTTTAACTTATCCATGTGTATGACTGGATAATTACTCACATCTACTGGATACCAAACTGCAAACCCTCGTTTCTACGTGCATATCCTTGATAGCTCAAGGGTCGCTCTGCACACTCCTTAACAGGTTTAAAAAAAATCTCCAGCCCTAGAGGGCAGCAAAGGGAAGCATAACATTTTAACTCTGCTTCCATCTAGCAGTGTTTCCCAACCTTGGCAAGTTGAAGATGTCTGGACTTCAACTCCCAGAATTCCCCAGCCAGCATTTGCTGGCTGGGGAATTCTGGGAGTTGAAGTCCAGACATCTTCAACTTGCCAAGGTTGGGAAACACTGATGTTCTAGTGGATTCTTTTATAGCTTAAATCTGATCGTCCTACTGACATTTAAGCTTTGCTGTGTTTCTCCCACCCTAGTCTCAAATTAGTACCGCCAACATTTGGCAACAAAAGAGTTATTTTTTGCAGAATACTTTTTTGAATTTCCCTCCCCCCCAGAATATAAGTCTGTGGGCTTCTTGTGCAATGCAGTTGCACAAGACATCTGCCCAACACATGCTTAAGGTTAGGTTCTTGCAATTTTCAGACTCCTCTGTGTCATTTGGAAAAAAGGATTACACATTGTTTGAAGTCACACGAGGGCTGGGTGATCTGTTAGTTTCAGGCATTCCTCTCCTCATTTACGGCATCTTATTTTTTATCAACAACCCACGCAATGAGTAAACACTTGCTTTGCCCCGCCAACATATTCTTTCCTTGAGGCATCAGTTCCCTGCTTAAAATACAGGGCAGTATTTTTATTCCATTGTGTTCCTGCGCCAGAAATGGTATTCCCCAAATAACTTGTGAGGGGAAGGATTAATTTTCTGCTTTTATTTTCCTGTTTTGCTTTTTTTATGGGGAAAAAAAACACCCTAAAATTTTGATTCCGCTCTTTCTGAAACATGTAATCGTTACACCCCTTGCAACCTGTCATAAAGTAAAGTAAAGTAAAGAAGGACTAGGGATGATATGATAGCAGCGAAGCAACCTAGAACTAAGGAGAAATTTCCTGACACTTAGAACAATTAATCAGTGGAACTGCTTGCCTTCAAAAGTTGTGGGCGCTCCATCACTGGAGGTTTTTAAGATGAGATTGGATAACCATTTGTCTGAAATAATATAAGATTTCCTGCATGAACAGGAGGGTACTAGACTAGAAGACCACTAGTAGCATTTCAGACAAATGTTTGTCCAAACTCTTCTTAAAAACCTCCAGTGATGGAGCACCCACAACTTCTGGAGGCCCTGATCAGTTGTTCTAACTGTCAGGAAATTTCTCCTTAGTTCTAGGTTGCTTCTCTCCTTGATTAGTTTCCACCCATTGCTTCTTGTCCTGCCTTCAGGTGCTTTGGAGAATAGCTTAACTCCCTCTTCTTTGTGCCAACCCCTGAGATATTGGAACACTGCTATCCTATCAAGCCCTAGTCTTTGTACACCCCTGTATATTGTTCATGATGGGATGTTGTTTAGCTGGAAAACGGAAGTAAGTATCAGTTGACTTAATTGCATAAATCACAGTCAGGTGGCCATGAGGTGCTGCAAACAGCCATAAATGTGGGTTACCCAAAATGTGGTCACATGACTGGAGGGAGATAGTAGCTGTTGGAACTCCAAATCTGTTTCTTAAGTCCCCTTTTTCAAATGGTTGCTAGGCAACTAGTCATATGCCGCCGCCCTGAGTCCTTCGGGAGTTGGGCGGCATATAAGGCATATAAGAATAACAAAATAAATAAATAAAATAAATAAATGTTGTGGACTATCTGTAGTTGTTTTAGAGACAAATATCTGGATCATTAGTGGCAGGGTTATTATTACAGGTCGCTGGCAACCTGTTTATCTAGCATAGAACATTGAGCAAGAAAACCACAAAGGTTGGTTTCTCTTATGAGAGATCACCTAGTGTCCTCCTTTCCATTTCTATTCAGCTACTATTATATGTATAAAATGTTTAAAGCTGGAATACCAAAACCCACTTCCCATTGGTACGGA
Source organism: Diadophis punctatus similis (assembly GCA_023053685.1). Classification (NCBI taxonomy): domain Eukaryota; kingdom Metazoa; phylum Chordata; class Lepidosauria; order Squamata; family Dipsadidae; genus Diadophis; species Diadophis punctatus. The sequence goes on from JALIGW010000016.1 coordinate 17,060,730, forward strand.
TGAAAACCAATTCAAGCCACATGAATTTAAATAGGACGTAGTCTGACTCCTACCTATGAATGTTAGAAGCAATAGCAATAGCAACGGCACTTAGACTTGTATACCGCTTCATGGTGCTTCACGGCCTTCTCTAAGCGGTTTACAGAGTCAGCCTATTGCCCCCAACAATCTGGGTCCTCGTTTTATCGACTTCAGAAGGTTAGAAGGCCGAATGAACATTGAACCGATGAGGATCGAACTCGTGGTAGTGGGCAGAGTTAGTCTGCAATACTGCCTTCTAACCACAGTGCCACACGTCTCATCAAGTAAGCAAGCAGGATATAAAGATACTTAAAAATTAACATATGCCTGTGCATTTTGGTTCTGATAGGTGGAATATGTCATTTGATTAGAACAACAACAACAAAAAAGCAGTTTATGATGGGGATGGTAGGCAGTGGTGGGTTCCTACCGGTGCGGTCCACTCTATAGCACCGGTAGCGACCGGCTGGTGATGTCACGGAGGTTGTAACTGGTCATAAATGTGTATGCGTGCGTGCGTGCGTACATGTGTGCATGCATAAGACTGTCAAAACTCAAAAAACAGGTCAAGTAGCTCTGAGGAGCTCAGTCATAAATTTGAACACTTGCTAAGCAACCGGCCATTAAGCGAGGACCACTTGTATTTGGTTTGCCTTAAGGGTTCAGAGCTGTATGGAATCTGGTTTCTTTTAATCCTTTGGGGGATTGTAAAAGGTCCGGATGCAGGAATCCTCGTAGGGGGAACTAGGATCGTGACCACTTAGCCACACCCGCCCAGTCACATAACTGTCAAGCCACTCCAACCCAGTCACATGACCATCAAGCCACGCCCACAAAACTAAGCCATGCCCACAAAACTAAGCCACGCCCACAGAGTGGTAGTAAAAAATTTAGGAACCCGCCCCTGATCGTAGGGCAGTATTTCTCAACCCTGGCAACTTTAAGGTGTGTGGACATCAACTCCCAGAATTCCCCGGCCAACATGCTGGCTAGGGAATTCTGGGAGTTGACATCCACACACCTTAAAGTTGTCAAGGTGGAGAAACATTGTCTTAGGATATCTTGAGCCACCAGTGCAGCAAAAATTCCCTAGCCTTGAACTGCTGCGCATCTTGCCACATGTAGCAATATATGTTCAGCAATTTATTTTACCCACTGATATAGTAATTACAGTATAGCTGGAGGCACAGTTCAGAAACAGAAGGGACCCTGACATCTTTCTTACCATCTGCCAGTCAGCATTGACGAATGTTCAGCACTTCTGTAAAAATGCTAAATCTCAGCAGGTGGCAGCTTGTCCTGGTCCCAAAAGTAACCAGGTTGGATTTGGGTAGGATTTGGAAAGGAAACCAGTAGAGGATGCCAGGTCTTTAGGCTAGGTTGGGAAATTGAGGGGGGAAAATATTTTAGAAAATAGTTAGGAACAAAGCACTTCTGTTATACTGGGGCCCACGGTGTTTCATGCAGGGGTGAAATTCAGCAGGTTCTGACAGGTTCTGGAGAACCGGTAGCGGAAATTTTGAGTAGTTCGGAGAACCGGCAATTACCACCTCTGGCTGGCCCCAGAGTGGGGTGGGAATGGAGATTTTGCAATATCCTTTCCCCAGGAGTGGGGAGGGATTTTGCAGTATTCTTCCCCTGGAGTGGGGTGGGAATGGAGATTTTGCAATATCCTTCGCCCAGGAGTGGGGAGGGATTTTGCAGTATCCTTCCCCTGGAGTGGGGTGGGAATGGAGATTTTGCAATATCCTTCCCCCAGGAGTGGGCAGGAATTTTGCAGTATCCTTCCCCCAGGAGTGGGCAGGAATTTTGCAGTATCCTTCCCCCAGGAGTGGGGAGGGATTTTGCAGTATCCTTCCCCTGGAGTGGGGAGGGAATAGAAATTTTGCAGTATCCTTCCCCTGGAATGGGGTGGGAATGGAGATTTTGCAGTATCCTTCCCCCAGGAGTGGGGAGGGATTTTGCAGTATCCTTCCCCTGGAGTGGGGAGGGAATGGAGATTTTACAGTATCCTTCCCCTGGAGTGGGGAGGGAATGGAGATTTTGCAGTATCCTTCCCCTGGAGTGGGGTGGGAATGGAGATTTTGCAGTATCCTTCCCCTGGAGTGGGGAGGGAATAGAAATTTTGCAGTATCCTTCCCCTGGAGCAGGGTGGGAATGGAGATTTTGCAGTATCCTTCCCCCAGGAGTGGGGAGGGATTTTGCAGTATCCTTCCCCTGGAGTGGGGAGGGAATAGAAATTTTGCAGTATCCTTCCCCTGGAGTGGGGAGGGAATGGAGATTTTGCAGTATCCTTCCCCTGGAGTGGGGTGGGAATGGAGATTTTGCAGTATCCTTCCCCTGGAGTGGGGAGAGATTTTGCAGTATCCTTCCCCTGGAGTGGGGAGGGAATGGAGATTTTACAGTATCCTTCCCCTGGAGTGGGGAGGGAATGGAGATTTTGCAGTATCCTTCCCCTGGAGTGGGGTGGGAATGGAGATTTTGCAGTATCCTTCCCCTGGAGTGGGGAGGGAATAGAAATATTGCAGTATCCTTCCCCTGGAGCAGGGTGGGAATGGAGATTTTGCAGTATCCTTCCCCCAGGAGTGGGGAGGGATTTTGCAGTATCCTTCCCCTGGAGTGGGGAGGGAATGGAGATTTTACAGTATCCTTCCCCTGGAGTGGGGAGGGAATGGAGATTTTGCAGTATCCTTCCCCTGGAGTGGGGTGGGAATGGAGATTTTGCAGTATCCTTCCCCTGGAGTGGGGAGGGAATAGAAATTTTGCAGTATCCTTCCCCTGGAGCAGGGTGGGAATGGAGATTTTGCAGTATCCTTCCCCTGGAGTGGGGAGAGATTTTGCAGTATCCTTCCCCTGGAGTGGGGAGGGAATGGAGATTTTGCAGTATCCTTCCCCCAGGAGTGGGGAGGGAATGGAGATTTTACAGTATCCTTCCCCTGGAGCAGGGTGGGAATGGAGATTTTGCAGTATCCTTCCCCTGGAGTGGGGAGGGAATGGAGATTTTGCAGTATCCTTCCCCTGCCACGCCCACCAAGCCACGCCCACCAAGCCACACTATGCCCACCAAGCTATCCCCACAGAACCAGGAGTAAAGAAAATTGGATTTCACCACTGGTTTCATGGATTTGTCCGTAAACCATCAGGAGTTGAGTCCGTTTTGAAGGACACTTTAGCTTTAAATTGGATAAAGTCCTGCATTTATTTGCGGAACTGTATAAACAGGATAAGTTCATTCAAATTAATTCTGCAGGTAAATTCACAGTTTCTGAATCACATGTTTCAAATAAGCTGCAGGGGTCCCCAAACTTGGCAACTTTAAGACTTGTGGACTTCAACTCCCAGAATTCTGGGAGTTGAAGTCAACAAGTCTTAAAGTTGCCAAGTTTGAAGACCTCTGAGATAAGGAAACAGAGAGAACCTGGAACGAAGATGTAAAAAGGAAAATGATGATCACATGACTTCAGGACACTGCAACCGTCATAAATATGAGTCAGTGGCCAAGCGTCTGAATTTTGACGGTGGGACTGTGGAGATGTTGCAACGGTCGTAAGTGTAAAAAAATGTGTAAGTCACTTTTTTCAGTGCCATTGTAACTTCGATCATGGAACGAATGGTTGTAGGGTTGGGGTATATACAGGGAGTCCTTGACTTACGACAGTTCATTTAGTGACTGTCCAAAGTTACAAAGGCGCTGAAAAAAGTGACTTACAACCATTTGGCACACTTACGACCATTGCAGCATCCAGAATTCGGACACTTGGCAACTGACTCACATTTATGACGGTCGCTGTGTCTCGGGGTCATGGGATCCCCTTTTGCGACCTTCTGACAAGCAAAGTCCATGGGGAAGCCAGATTCACTTAACAGCTGTGTGACGAATTTAAGAACTGCAGTAATTCCCTTAACTACCATGGCAAGAAAAGCCCATCAAAAACTCACTTAACAAATGTCTCACTTAGCAACAGAAATTTTAGGCTCAATTGTGGTCGGAAGTCGAGGACTACCTGGATGCAACTGCCATTGTATTTTTAAATTTTTTGCTCTGTTCAGTTTTGTTGAATAAGTGGGAAAAAAATAAGGAAAGAAAAAGAAAAGAAAAAACCCACTTTTTAAGGAGGAAAGAAATGAGGGGAAGGAAAAACTCTGCTTTGGTTAAGGAAACCAAAGAGATGCTTCATCAGTGAATTAAATATTCTCGTGTCCCTCCAAGTTTTCCCTCCAGAGCACTGATCACCTCTGGCTAGCAATCTAGTGATCTGTCCCTTAGCAAAAGAAGTTTCTGGTCTTTGAACAGGCTCACAGGACAGCTGGCAGACGTGCTTGACAGATGCCAAAGAGGCTGAGCAGCCAGTAAGCTCAGATCCAAAGCTGTTCCAGGTCATCAAACCGGCGTGCTGGAAATGTCCAGATCAATGTGGTTAGAGGGGAGATGTATGTGCTCCCAGGTTGAAAATGTTCTTGCCTTAAGCAGAGCAGATGTGAGTAGGAAGGGTGACAGACTGTATGCAACCTGGCTGGTAACAATGCATGATTGATTGGGATACCTGCCCGAATGGTGGCAATGGTGACATAATAGCAATAGCAATAGCACTTAGACTTATATACCGCTTCACTGTGCTTTACAGCCCTCTCTAAGCGGTTTACAGAGTCAGCCTCTTGCCCCCAACAATCTGGGTCCTCATTTTACTGACCTCGGAAGGATGGAAGGCTGAGTCAACCTTGAGCCTGGGGAGATTCGAACTGCCAAATTGCAGGCAGCCGGCAGTCTGCAGAAGTAGCCTGCAGTACTGGACTCTAACCACTGCACCACCGTGGCTCATAATCATAATATAATAACAGAATAACAAAAAATAACAGAATAACAGGTAGGAAACCCTGTACCATTTCGGACAAATTCTTGTCTAATCTCTTCTTAAAAACTTCCAGTGTTGGTTGTTCTATGGAGATTCTCGGTCATCCAGGTCATGGTTGTCCCAAAGGTGCTTTTTCAAGAGGCAACTGGATGCAAATCAAAAAGGATGCAAATGATCAGCTGTCTGCAAGGACTATAGAGCCGAGGTGGCGCAGTGGTTAAAGTCCAACACTGCAGTTCAGCAGTTCAAATCTCACCAGGCTCAAGGTTGACTCAGCCTTCCATCCTTCTGAGGTCAGTAAAATGAGGACCCAGATTGTTGGGGGCAATATGCTGAACTCTGTAAACCGCTTAGAGAGGGCTGTAAAGCACTATGAAGCGGTATATAAGTCTAAGTGCTATTGCTATTGCTATTGCTAATATAAATCCTCCCATTCTCCACTATCCTGTCAGAGCAGAAGAAGCTCCTTGGATGAGGAGCGAAACTTCTTCAAAAGAAAAAACAAGAAAGTCCAGTTGCCTCCTGAAAAAGCACCTTTGGGACATCCTTAGTTCTAGGTCGCTTCTCTCCTTGATTTGTTTCCATCCTTTGCTTCTTCTTCTGCTTCTCAGGTCCTTTGGAGAATAGGTTGACTCCCTCTTCTTTGTGGCAACCCCCTAGATATTGGAACACCGCTATCATGTCACCCATAGTCCTTCTTTTCATTAAATTAGACACACCCAATTCCTGCAACCGTTCATCATAGATTTTAGTCTTCAGTCGCTTAGTATCTTGGTTGCTCTTCTCTGCACTCTTTCTAGAGTCTCCACAGTCCACATCTTTTCTCCATCGTGGCGACCAAAATTGGATGCAGTATTCTAAGTGTGGTCTTACCACAGCCATACTTCAGAATAGCTTTCTAATCATTCAGAATGACATTTTGGTTGCCACGATGCAAAAAGGATGTTGAGACTCTAGAAAGAGGGCAAAGAAGAGCAACAAAGATGATTAGGGGACTGGAGGCTAAAACATATGAAGAACGGTTGCAGGAACTGGGTGTGTCTAATTTAATGAAAAGAAGGACCAGGGGAGACATGATAGTAGTGTTCCAATATCTCAGGGGTTGCCACAAAGAAGAAGGAGAAACTATTCTCCACAGCACCTGAGGGTAGAACAAGAAGCAATGGGTGGAAACTAATCAAGGAGAGAAGCAACTTAGAACTAAGGAGAAATTTCCTGACAGTTAGAACAATTAATCAGTGGAACAGCCTGCCTCCAGAAGTTGTGAATGCTCCAACACTGGAAGTTTTTAAGAAGATGTTGGATAACCATTTATCTGAAGTAGTGTAGGGTTTCCTGCCTAACCAGGGGGTTGGACTAGAAGACCTCCAAGGTCCCTTCCAACTCTGTTATTCTCTTCTCTTCTCTTCTCTTCTATTCTGTGACAATACCTTTAATAGCATCAAACAGCCATATCTTCCTATCCCAGGTCCTTGGGAATAACTCAATAAGTGGACAAAAAAGCCAAATCCAGTCTAAACACTTGGATGACTACAGATAGCTTTCGACTTACAACCATAACCGAGCCCAAAATTTTTGTCCCTTAGCGAGACCGTTAATTGAGTTTTGCCCCCATTTTATGACCTTTCTTGCCACCGTTGTTAAGTGAAGCACTGCAGCTGTTAAGTTAGCAACATGGTCATTAAGCAAATCCGGCTTCCCCATTGACTTTGTTTGTCTGAAGGTCGCAAAGGGGGGATCACATGCAACCGTCGTAAGTATGAGTCACTTGTCAAGCCTCTGAATGCTGTTCATGGGACCATGGAGATGATGCAATGGTCGTAAGTGTGGAAAACGAACATAAATCATTTTTGTCCAGCGCTGTTGCAACTTCAAACGGTCACTATACAAAATGTTGTAAGTCGAGGACTATCGATACTGTTTATTATTCTTTCGGAGCTTTTCCCCACTTTGCAATCTTTTCAGAAAATGGGGTAGCTTCAACTGTACTTGAAGGCTACGCTTTGCTCTCTAAGGAGATTAAAAACAAAACCAAAAAATGGTGCGCACATTTTTCAACAGTCTTTTGTATCCTAACAAAGAGCAAAGCCATCAGGGGTTAAGAGATAATAGCTGACCTCTGGCCTTGGTTTCACTTCGCAAAAAAAGAGTGGAGGAAGGAAATTTTTGGTAGAGATGTTGGAAACATTTTTTCACCGGTAGTAATCATTATAAGCTGCCCTATCAACTGACCTCGCTTTGTTACAGCCAAGTGATAAAACATGCTGGACATTGCTTGCTACATCTGGTGGGGCTTTGAACTTCTGATGGAAATTTCAGTGCTACGGAAATGCTAGAAAACTGGATAAATTCCATATTTGAGTCTATCGGTGTTTCAAAAAGATGATTGGGGGACTGGAGGCTAAAACATATGAAGAACAGTTTTAGGAATTGGGTATGTTGGGTAAATTGGGAATGAGCCGAAGTGGCGCAGCGGTTAGAGGCAGTACTGCAGGCCACTTTAGCTGACTGTGATCCGTAGGTCAGTGGTTCAAATCTCACCGGCTCAAGGTTGACTCAGCCTTCCATCCTTCCGAAGTAGGTAAAATGAGGACCCAGATTGTTCGGGGCAATGTAAAATATATACATTGCTTACTGGTGTAAACCGCTTAGAGAGTGCTTGCACTGTGAGGCGGTATATAAATCTCACTAAATAAATAAATAAATAAATAAATGGGTTTGAGAGAGAGAAGTATTTATTCCCTCTTTTGGGCTTTGCCCTTAAGCTTCCTGTTCCTGTTCAAGAAATGTATTCTATTGGTTGTTGTAAGACTCCCATGTGGGGTCATGTTTGTCTGAATCAAGTTTAGTTGAACCTTGGGCTGATGTAATATCCCCAGGTGTCATGTGGTGAGCTCTGCTGCTAGATGGGTAGAGCAGAGGTGGGTTCCTGCCGGAGCTGCCCAGTGTACAGCTCCGGTAGGGAGCGGCTGATTGCGCAATTTGCGCGTGACCACTCCGGAGCCCTCTCTGCCGGTCTACCGCGCGCGTCGCCATATTTTTTGTGAATTTTTGTCTGATTTTGGTTCTGCGCATGCGCGGAAGCAAAATCACGGTGAAATTTCGCGAGGGGGCGCGCACGAGAGAGAGATTTTGGCGAGATTTTGCTTTTGCGCATGCGCGGAAGCAAAATTGTGCTGAAATCTCTCTCTTGCGCACGTCCCCTCGCGAGATTTCAGCACGATTTTGCTTTTGCGCATGCACAGAAGCAAAATCGCACAAGGGGGCGCACGCGCAGTGAGCGCCCCCCCCCGAAGCATGGAGATGCACGCGCAGTGCACCGGCACCGGTAAGGGAGCAACCCGCCGCTGGGGTAGAGGGCTAATCCTATTATGTCCTGAGGGTGAAGGTCTCTTGTGTTGTAGATAAGCTGGCCCAGTCTTTCGGCTTGTAGATAGACTGGCACCAAAATATCTGCTGTGGGCAGGGAGCTGAGGCTGAGTTTCTGTTTCCTTTAAGATTTTTATTTCTCTTTTAGGGGAAATATTCTGCCTTTTTAATATTTCCTAGAATATTTCATTCTTTTAGGAGAGGGGTGGGTGCTAACTTTCTACAACCCCAAAAGAAGGAAAGGTAAGGAAAGCTTATAACTGAAGAGTGAAAAACCCTTTAGACTAGTCTGTTTCCTTGAAAATGAGGTTCAGTGAGACTGCTATGTAACTAGAGCAGAGGAAAGGACACATCGCTGACGTTCGGTAAAATCCCAGTGATAAGAAGAGATACTTGAAGCTAATTGGATTCCTGAGGAATGTAAGATAGCCCTGATGAATTCGATTAAAGCCTACCTATCCAGCTTCTTGTCTTCCATAGTGGCCAATGTATCTCCAGGATGCTCATCGTAGATTTTTTAATGCCTTCCATATCAAGGAGCCTTCAGAGGAGACAAGACTGATAGAGTAGGTTGATAACTATCAAAAGGAAGGACATTCTAGAAGTTGATTGGGAAGATTATGCTGACCTTTGATAAGGATGCGTGAATGTCAGTTTTGGATTATAATAATGAGGTAGATTAATATATTAGTTATTGGTCTCTCTCAGGTTCTCATTTGGTAAATATGCCATGTTTGATGAAGCAGGCCATCAGAGAAGATTGCAATAGCACTCAGACGTATATATTATATAGATTGCTTATTTGTACCCTATGTCAATCATTGTTGTACTTTATGATTCTTGACGAATGTATCTTGTCTTTTTATGTACACTGAGAGCATATGCACCAAAGACAAATTCCTTGTGTGTGTTGGTTACTAGTTGATCCAGTTCTAGATTAGTTACAGCATTGTACAGGGCTGAGTGTATAGGTTCAGTTGTGCATTCGTTAAGGGACCATTTAATAAGAGGTAGATTTAGGTCATCAAGAAAGATGAGAGGGTATGGGCCAGAGGCTGCCCACGTAAGAAGTGAGGTTAACTTATTCGCATGTTCGATGTCGTAGTCTGGGGCTCTGTAACATAGAAGAAATTGCAAGATGGTGTTTAAAGATAACCCACAAATGATGGTCTCAGGAAGAGCAAGTTCAAGTGTAACTTGTCATAATATTCTGCAGGGCAGTCATGTGATTGCAATCTGGTCACACAGGTCACTTGGCAATCGGTGGTTTTAAAGTGTGACCTGGTTGCCAAGCACTCAGATTGCAATCATATGACTGGCACTGGAGAACGTTGCGACATTTTGTGACAGTTGCAAGTGCTTTACTGGCGATAAAGCACCTTTCCAAGGCTGCTGTAACTTTGAACAACTGTGAAGCGAAGACTAACTTATGAAGTAATTGAAAGAAGTTAGTATCACCTTGGAAAGTTTTTATTTTGTTTCACAAGGCTGTCCCCTTTTTCTTTCTTTTCACTCCTCAGTTAGGGGAGCCTGCTATTTCTCTGGAGTTTTTGTGCTTGTGTAATTAACAGCTCTCGAGGGTCTTTTAAGCTATATTTTTTTAAAGCCTCTTATTGGAACGACTTCGCTAAAATGATTACAGTTCTAATCCCTTTGTCGTGGTTTTAAATATCTGTATTGTGAAACAAAGGATGCTACAGCCTTGGTTTTCTCTCAGCCATGACAACCTCTTACAGGAAAGCACTTTGGAAATGTCATGAATATCTAAGCATTGTTAAATGCCGAACAATTGCAAGATGTGCAAATCTATGCTTGGGGGCCCTTCACATTCTGGTTTCTAGGCAGAAGCCTTAAATAATTTCATTCGGCAAAGGATTTTCATCCCCGTCATGCAACCATTTCTAAAAATTGGATTGGATAAATTCACAGAAGGGAGTAGCATGAAGGGTTACGTTCCTTGAAATGACCTATTATTTGTAGGTCAGAGGGGGAGCATCAGTGGTGGGTTCCTACCGGTGCGGTCCACTCTATAGCACCGGTAGTGGCCCGCTGGTGATGTCACAGTACTGGTGCAGTCGGTTGCCGGTGCCTGGGTGCCGCCATTTTTTTAAAAAATTGTTTTTAATTGTTTTTTTAAATTTTCTTCTGTGCATGCCCAGAAGCCGAGCTTCCGGCACTGCGCATGCGCTGCCTTCCTACCCCACAGTGAGTCCAAGCAGGGGAGGATGGCTGAGGGAGCGCGTGAGACGCTGAAAGAACGGGTGGCAGGAGCTATCTCCATTCCCCTCCCTTCAGCAGTCCGAGAAGCCACGAACGCGCAGTGATGATCCCAGGCATTTTCGCACATTCGAGGCTTTGGGGAACGGGCGGCAGGAGCCTAGGATCATCGAATGGGGAGAAGCATTCAGGCCGGACAGAGCCTCCTAGAAGAACCGCTGCCGCGGTCTTGCTGCTCCCGCTGCAGGGGGCTGCATTGCGGGTGGGCAATGCCCCCCCACTTCTCCGGCCGCTGCCAAGCTCCCGAGGCCCACGCCCACCCGGTCACATGGCTGGCAAGCCACACCCACAAAATAAGCCACGCCCACAGAGTGGTAGTAAAAAAATTAGGAACCCGCCCTTGGGGAGCATGCTTCCAAATTCCAATTGCAGGTGAAAGTAATGGGGAAAGACACATCCACATTTCCTCCTTATGAGTCAGGAGAGATGCCTGGTGAGAGAAACATTGCTGGTCGTGTCCCAGAAGTGCTTTCTCAAGAGGCAACTGGACTTTCTGGTTTTCCTTTGAAGATGTTTTGCTTCTCATCCAAGAAGCTTCTTCAGCTCTGACTGGATGGTGGGGAATGGAAGGATTGATACTCCTTGCATCTTCAAAGAGGGGAAAAAACAAGAAAGTCCAGTTGCCTCCTGAAATAGCACCTTTGGGACAACTATGACCTGGATAATTGAGTATCTCCACAGACTTTTAGTTATACACCTTGGGATGAACAGTCTTTGAATGGTGTTGGAGTAGGAATGGATTTCCAGAAAAATTGCAGACTACAGGAACCATTTGCACCACTCAGGTGACCCTGAGGATACAAGATAAACCTCAAGGTGGCCTCAATGACTCTCTAAAAGGATGCAAATGACCAGCTGTCTGCAAGGACTATAAATCCTTCCATTCCCCACCATCCTGTCAGAGCTGAAGAAGCTTCTTGGATGAGAAGCAAAACATCTTCAAAGTCCAGTTGCCTCTTGAAAAAAGCACTTTTGGGACAACCATGACCTGGATGACTGAGAAGCTCCATAGACATAAGCTGGTCTTGGCCAAATTCAACAGGATAATCTTCATTCTAATGGACCGAAGCCATTGGATTCCAAGTTTTAGTGACCTTGCTTTAGAGACTGTGCTACCAACCTATTGGAAGGTTGTTGGTTGGTCTAGACCAGGAATCTCCAAACTTGGCAACTTTAAGGCTAGTGGACTTTGACTCCCAGAATTCTTCAGCCAGCCATGCTGGCTGGGGAAATCTGGGAGTTGAAGTCCACAAGTCTTAAAGTTGCCAAGTTTGGAGACCTGTAGTCTAGAGCAATGTTTCTCAACTGCATGCAACAATTTGAAGGTGGGTGGACTTCAACTTCCAGTGGCGAGGGGGATTCTGGGAGTCAAAGCCCACCCATTTTAACTTTTTTGAGGAATACTGGTCTAGAGCATTGGGCTTAAACTGGAAAGCTCAAATCCCCATGTACCTATCACGTGACATTAGCCCCTTGTTCCCTTCAGGGTTTGACTATATAATTGGCTCAGAATAAGCTGGTTGGCTCCTAATTGAAGTAGGATCTTAAATGTAGCAATGTTGATTTTGCCGAGATGACACTAATAGCTCACTGTGATATCACACACACAGACACACACACGTTTGGTGCATTAATTGATTTTCTAGGTTTGCAAAACACATTGAATCCTTAAATAGGCCAGATTGAAATAAATAATGTACTACGGGCCAAAATAATACATAAATAAAAATTAAGTTAACTCGCTTAAAATGTTTTGTAAATGCAGATAATAGGTCTTTAGCTGATCCAAGTCAATTGCATGAAATTAAATGTCAGTTTATTACTATATCTCAATCCAATTCTAAGACTGTGATTTTATGACTGTTTATAATTTTTTGGTAGCATAATTGTTATGATTATTTATTATTTAGTTGTGGTATATAATAATGCATATAATATAATGTAATCCATCCGAAGTCACCTTGCAGAGTGAAATAAGCACAATGTAAATTACATATTTATTGATCTGTCCAGTAAACGCTCAACTCCATCCAGTCGCCCCGACTCTACCCCTAAAACTAAGGAATTACGGGGTCATAAAAAGAGAGTTATTGATTGATTGATTGATTGATAAATTTGATGTAAGTAGCTCTTGTCTTGGCCTTTTTATTTGAAAAAGATCTGTGCTAATAATAATGTGTTAATATGAATGTTTATAATTTATAAAGTAATTTTACAATTATCATTTATTTATATTACAGGTAGTCCTTGACTTATGACCACAATTGACCCCAAAATTTCTGTTGCTAAGTGAGACAGTTAAGTGAATTTTGCCCCATTTTACAACTTTTCTTGCCATAGTTGTTAAATGAATCACTGCATTTGTTATGTCAGTACTGAGTTGTTAAGTGAATCTGGCCTCCCTATTGACGCTACTTGTCAGAAGATCATAAAAGGCCATCTCGTGACTCCAGGACTCTGCAACCGTCATAAATATGAGTCGGTTGCTAAGCTTCTGAATTTTGATCACATGATCGTGGACAGTTGTAAGCATGGAAAATGATCATAAGTCATTCCAGTCAAGGATTACCTGTATATAAAATAGACATAATATAATATATAAATTATAAATTTATCAGTAGATTGATGGATAAATTTCATTGGTGCTGCTCATCTCTTGGGCTTTTGAGATATCTATATCTATAGCTATATAACCAGTGGTGGGTTTCATTTTTTTTTACTGCTGGTTCTGTGGGCGTGGCTTGGTGGGCGTGGCAGGGGAAGGATACTGTAAAATCTCCATTCCCTCCCAATCAGCTGGGACTCGGGAGGCAGAGAATAGATTGGGGCGGAGCCAGTCAGAGGTGGTATTTACCGGTTCTCCGAACTACTCAAAATTTCTGCTACCGGTTTTCCAGAACTGGTCAGAACCTACTGAAAGCCACCTCTGTGTATATCTATATATCTATATCTATATCATCTATATGCCTGTCTATGTCTATGTCTATATCTGAACTATATATAATCTATATCTATTCCTATAAATCTATATATCTGTATCTGATCTCTATCTATCTATCTATCTATATCTATCTATCTATCTATCTATCTATCTATCTATCTATCTATCTATCTATCTATCTATCTATCTATCTATCTATCTATCTATCATCTCTCTCTCTCATCTATCTATCATCTATCATCTATCATCTATCAATCATTTCTCTCTCTCTCTTCTATCTATCTATCTATCTATCTATCTATCTATCTATCTATCTATCTATCTATCTATCTATCTATCATCTCCTTCCAACTCTGTTAGTCTGTTAATCTATCTATCTATCTATCTATCTATCTATCTATCTATCTATCTATCTATCTATCTATCTATCTATCTATCTATCTATCTATCTATCTATCTATCTAATCTACAGAGCTGTGCTAACTAATTCTTTAACATGTTCCTTCTTTCTCCTCCAGGCTGTATGTAGATGGTCCCTTTGGGAGCCCTTTTGAAGAATCTTTCAATTATGAAGTCAGCCTGTGCATAGCTGGAGGCATCGGAGTAACTCCATTTGCAGCTATCTTCAATACCCTGCTGTATGTAAGCTTCGTCGCATTGAAGTTGCCCCCATGTCACCCCCCCTCCCCAAGATTGACCTAGAGTCTTCTACCAAATATATTGTGCAGTAACGCGATTCCTCCTGGAATATCAAAACCCATGATTTTTATTCAGCAACATTCGCAGATCGGGGATATTAAAATCTGTGCAGGGATTTGAAGTCTTGATGCATGGGAGATCCAGTTGGCATGACCTCATCAAACAGGGGCATTTGCAATAAACTCCAGCTGTCCCTTTTGAATGACTTGAAAACTTGAGTTTCCACTGGGGGGAGGGGAGGAATAAAAAGAAAGGAAGGAAAGGGGTGAGCGGAGGTGTAAATTGTTCACCAAACAATTTTACCTTGCAATTTTCTTGGCAGTAAACACTACTGCCAGCAGTTTCCCCCTACCGTACTAGTCAGCATACCAAACTGGAGCTGCAAATATATGGATGGAAATATATAGATGGGTAACAAGAGATTTTATTCAAGCTTTATCTGATTTGATTGATTTGCTGAGCAATTCTTGTAGTAAACCTGAAGTATTCATTTTTATTTATTAATTGCGTTTCTGGTCAGCATGAAGCCCAGAAAGATCTGGGCAGTGAACAATAAAAATGAAAGTTAGTGCAATAAATGTAAGAAAAAGATTCAAACTATTGTAACGCCCCCAGATAGCTCAAGGTGAAGGCACCACTTCAGAGATGTGAGCAAGGTAGGAGCTGCATCTGCCTCTTCTTTTTCTACTTGTGCCATATCCGTCATCGGATGTTGGCGATCCTATTTTTATCAACAGCCGCACGAAAAAGTGCTGAAATGAGTTTTGTCCAAACCAGTCCCTTAGATTTTGAAGCCATGGTGTTCTTCTTCTGCCTGGACATCGTTTGCCTTCCATCTTTCCTTGGAGGATTAAGTTATTAAGGTTATGATTAAGCATCTACCTCTAGAAGAGGCAATTCCTAAGTAGAATTAGGAATTCTACTAAGTATTAAGTAGGTGATACTTCTGGGAATGGAATGGAATGGAATGGAACAGAACAGAACAGAATAGAATAGAATCTATAGGGCATATACAATACATGTACGAATAGAATAGAATAGAATAGAATAGAATAGAATAGAATAGAATAGAATAGAATATTTATTTATTTATTTATTTATTTATTTATTTATTTATTTATTTATTTATTTATTTATTTATTTATTTATTTATTTATTTATTTATTTATTTATTTATTTATTTATTTATTTATTTATTAAATTTATATACCGCCCTTCTCCAGGGGACTCAGGGCGGTGAACAGCCAAGTAAAAAACACAATATAAACATTAAAATACATTTAAAAGAAAATATTCAATGTGGCCGTAATTTAATACCATTAAATAGAATAGAATAGAATAGAATAGAATAGAATAGAATAGAATAGAATAGAATAGAATAGAATAGAATAGAATAGAATCTATAGGGCATAACACAATACATGTACAAATAGAATAGAATAGAATAGAATCGAATCGAATCGAATAGAATAGAATAGAATAGAATAGAATCGAATCGAATCTATAGGGCATAACACAATACATGTACAAATAGAATAGAATAGAATAGAATCTATAGGGCATAACACAATACATGTACAAATAGAATAGAATAGAATAGAATAGAATAGAATAGAATAGAATAGAATAGAATAGAATAGAATAGAATAGAATAGAATCTATAGGGCATAACACAATACATGTACAAATAGAATAGAATAGAATAGAATAGAATAGAATAGAATAGAATAGAATAGAATAGAATAGAATAGAATAGAATAGAATAAGCTGGAAGGGATCTTGGAGGTATTCTAGTCCAGAAGACCTCATGGAATCTAAGCAGATTCTTTATATATACCTAGGCTGGATAACAGATTCAGTTCTGGCTACCCTTGCAGCAACTTTAAAATAGGTGTCCTTCTAGACTGGTGGAGGTGTCTCACTTGCCATCTCATTGTTGCCTGGTGTACCAGCCACATCTTCTCAGCACAATGTCTACAAAGGGATTTTAAGGAGCCTTGGTGGCACAGTGGTTAGAATGCATTATTGCAGGCTGACTCTGCCCACAGCCTAAAGTGTGATCCTGCCGGGATCAAGGTTGACTCAGCCTTCCATCCTTCTAAGGTTGGTAAAATTAAAACCCAGATTGTTGTGGGGCAATATGTTGACATTGTAAACTGCCCAGAGAGTGCTGTAAAGTACAACGGGGTGGTATATCAGCATAAGTGCTAATGCTATTAAATTGCTGCTTCATTTTTAACTAGTGATTTCTTATTGCCTCTCCCCAACCCCAAACATGGTGTATGTGTGTGAAGGGATGACTGGAACCACTGCAAACTCAGCAGGCTTTACTTCATTTGGGTGTGCAGAGACATCTTGTCCTTCCACTGGTTTGCGGATCTACTCTGCAAATTGCATAACAAGGTAAGGATTAAGTAAATCAGAATAGAGCTGGAAGGGACTTTGGAGGTCTTCTAGTCCAACTCCCTATACTAGTGATGGCGAACCTTTCTGGTTCGCGTGCCCACGCCCATTGCCTAAGGTGACCAGACGTCCCGATTTTGGCGGGTCACACCCGCTTTTTCGCCATTTGTCCCGCGTCCCGCCCGCCCTCTTAAAAAGTCCCGATTTCTTGAAATTTTTTGAAATTTTTTGAAATTTTCAAAAAATCGCCCTGAAAGGCAGCAGGCCTCTCAGCTCGGGCCGGCTGTGGGCAGCGTTGGCGGCGGGCGGGCGTCCCGCGTTGTTGACTCCTCCGGCGGCGGCTGGAAGCTGTGGGGAGGGGGAAGGGAGGCTGCTCCTCCTCTCCTTCCCCCGCCCCATCCCTAGCCCCACCCTCGGAGGCGCCACTGCTGTTGGGAGGGGTGAGGGACGAGGAGCCGTCGCCACTTTGAATTTACGTCACGAGCGGCGCAAACAGCCCTTCCTCGTCCCCCTCCCCTTTCTTCCCCCCGTCGCCTCGCTGCCGCCGTTGCCCTGGGGCTGGGCGGGTGACTGGGAGACCGCGGCGCTTGGATGCTTGGAGCAGGTAAGCTGCCGGCTGCTCCTTTCCCCGTCTCCCGCCTCCCGTTCGTTGCTTGCCAGCCCGGCCGAAGGGAAGGCGGGAGGCGAGGAAAGGCCTCCTGAAAGGAGGGGAGGCTTCGGGAGCCCGCCTCCCTTTCGGCCCGAAAGGGAGGCGGGCTCCCGAAGCCTCCCCTCCTTTCGGGAGGCCTTTCCTCGCCTCCCGCCTTCCCTTCGGCCGGGCTGGCAAGCAACGAACGGGAGGCGGGAGACGGGGAAAGGAGGCAGCTTACCTGTCACGAGCTGCAGGCATCCAAGCGCCCTCCCGCCTCCCGCCTCCCCCCTCCCCCCCACCTCACCTGGACGCCGACATTTGCTGTTTTGCCCTCTGCGCATGCGCAGCGTTCTGCGCATGCGCAGAGGGCAAAACTCAAATGGAGAAACCCACCCCCGTCAATGGTGTCCCGCTTGAAGAAAAAAAAATCTGGTCACTTTACCATTGCCCCCCCCATGCATGCGCACAATGGGCAAACCGGAAGTGCGGGAAAACGCACTTCCGGTTTGCCATTGGGCTGTTTTTTGCACTCCGGAGGGTTCAGGGAAGCTTCCCGAAGCCCCGGAATGCAAAAAACAGCAAAATGGGCAAACTGGAAGTGCAGAAAATGCACTTCCGGTTTGCCCGTTTTGCTGTTTTTTGCATTCCGGGGCTTCAGGTAGCTTCCCTGAACCCTCCGGAGTGCCAAAAACAGGTCATCGGCAAACCGGAAGTGCGTTTTTCCGCACTTCCGGTTTGCCGGTGGGCAACGCTCGCGTGCCCTCTGCTATGGCTCCGCATGCCACCTGTGGCACGCGTGCCATAGGTTCGCCATCACGGCCCTATACAATTTCAGATAGGTGGTTTTCCAGAATTTCTTAAAACCCTCCAGTGATGGAGCACCTACAACTTCTGAAGGCAAGCTGTTCCACTGGTTAATTGTCCTCGCTGTTAGGAAATTTCTCTTTAAGTCCAGGTTGCTTCTCTCCTTGATTAGTTTCCATCCGTTGTTTCTTATCTTGCCTTTTGGTGCTTTGGAAAATAAGTTAACCCCCTTTTCTTTGTGGCAGCCCCTCAAATACTGGAATAATGCTATCATGTCAGCCCTAGCCCTTCTTTCCTCTAGACTAGCCAAACCCAAATCCTGCAACCATTCTTCATATGTTTTTGTCTCCAGACCCTCAATCATCTTAGTTGCTCTTCTCTGCACTTTTTCCAAAGTCTCAACATCTTTTTTGTAATGTGGCAACCAAAACTGGATGCAGTATTCCAGGTGTGGCTTACTAAGGCTTTATAAATCGGTACTAATACTTCACGTGATTTTGATTCTATGCCTCTGTTTCTACAACCAAGGATTGTATTAGCTTCTTTGTATTGTATTGTATTGTATTGTATTGTATTGTATTGTATTGTATTGTATTGTATTGTATTGTATTGTATTGTATTGTATTGTATTGTATTGTATTGTATTGTATTGTATTGTATTAGCTTCTTTGGCTGCTACCGCATGCTGCTGGCTCATATTCAAGTGATTGTCCACTAGGACTCCAAAGTCCCTCTCACAGTTACTGTTTTTGAGTTCCCCATAGTGCCATGAAAAATAATTGGCGATTGTCTTAAGAACCGGTGGTCAGTTATTAGGGATGGCCTGTGTTCAGTTAACCATCTTGTTGAATTGTCATGTTTCCTTTGCATAATTCTGATTCTGAACAAGTAGGCTGTGTCTCCAATAGTGTACTCTGCCTCCCAAACCCAATCCAAATTTAACTAAAGTTGAGTCCTAACTACACTTAGCATTTAGTGTGAGGCAGTCCTTAGGATTTTAATTATGCTGATTAAAAATGCAGTGGGATCTCAGTTGATATTTTGGACTCCATAGACAAACCAACACCATATCTTGGAACTTTTGAAAGCTAGCTTCTGACCTGTTCAGGATGGACTCTGTTAGATCAGAGACCGAGATAGATTTTGTTCCAGGAATGTGTTCCTAGTTCTGTTGTATGGCTATGTTCTTTTTAGCTACGATTCCTGGTTCAATCCCTTTAGTATTGTTTTGGATATTTGGTTCTTGATTTTTTGGCTCCTATCGGATAGCTGCCAATGGCTCAAATTTGGCAGAGTTGGAGTGGATGGAGAAGTTCAATATCTCCTCCTTCCCACAGTCTCATCACAATGGAAGAGCCAAATTCCTTGGCTAAGAAAAAACAGAGCCGAGATTTTAAATGTACACACTTGCTGTCAAGACACGACACTGAAACACGATAGATTGGCCATCTAACTCTTTCTTGAGAGTGAGGTTAATGATAGAAATAGCTTTGTTTCCACAAATAAGAAAATATGCTAATTTGCTTATGATTTTTTTTTCTCTTTTTCTACTATGCACTAGCTCTGGCAAGAAAACCGACCAGATTTTATCAATATTCAGCTGTACCTCAGTCAAACAGACGGGATACAGGTATGTCGCAAAATACAGTTCGCAGCTGAAGTGGTGCTTCAAATACTTGAAAAAAACCTATGTCTAATTAAGATTCGGAGGTTGCCTTAAGCACCATGGATCGTCCACTGATGCTGGGAGCTTGAGAAATGAAATTGAGTCGATGAGTATTCTGCTGCTTAGGCTCATTGGTGACCTAATGGAACGATGGGAAATATGTACGTGACATGATAACCTTAGTTCAGGGATGGTAGCCTGTGGCTGCATGTGGAGCACTTCAGCAGCAAAATGTTTTTCAGCAAACATTTTGGGGTTTTTTTTTTTTTTCACTTTTCTTTTAAACCAAGTATGCTTTTATTACATCTAAGAGCATCAGTTTGGTCTAGAGCCGTGATGGTGAACCTATGGCATGCGTGCCCGAAGTGGCACGTGGAACCATGTCGCCTGGCACACACGGCGTCGCCCGTTCCTCTTCCGGGTTTCTGGCGGGCATGCACACGCGACGATCAGCTGGCCTTTGTGCGTGTGGCAGGGCTGAATCCGGAAGAGCTGCTCTTCCATTTCCCGGCGTGAGCATGCGTGCCACCCAGCTGACCGGAAGACGTGCTGGCCGGCACGCAGGCATGTGCCAAAAACCAGAAGTTCATTTTCTGGCATGTGCATGCCCCCTGGGCAGCTCCTCTTCCTGGTCCTGGTCCAGCCGAGCATGCACGCGCGAAGTGCTCCCTTTTCGGCACTCAATGCCGCGCACACGGACTCTTTTCGGCACTGAATGCTGAAAAGGTTCACCATTACTGGTCTAGAGCAGAGGTCTCCAACCTTGGCAACTTTAAGACTTGTGGACTTCAACTCCCAGAATTCCTCAGCCAGCTGGCTGAGGAATTCTGGGAGTTGAAGTCCACAGGTCTTAACGTTGCCAAGGTTGGAGACCCCTGGTCTAGAGCTTAGGGCACCAAGCTAGAAACCAGGAGGTGATAAGTTCTAGTTCCTGCAGAGGTGGGTTCCTGCCAGTTCGGACCGGCTCTATAGAACTGGTAGCAGGAATTTACCCCCGCTCGCCGAACCGGCAGCGATTGCCGGCTGGAGACGCCCCCAAACCGGCTCTCTCGGCATCTTGGTTTTTGCTTCTGCACATGCGCAGAAGCTGGGTTTTTAGCACTGCATGTGCGTGTGCGCTCCTGTGCGGCGTGCAGCATGCAACGTGCACGTGGCACACCAGGAAGCAAACTGGCAGTGAAGTAAGCCAGAACCCACCCCTGAGTTCCTGCCTTAGGCATGAAAGTTATCTGGGTGACTTTGTGCCAATCACCAGGAGACTGAGTTCTAGTCTCGCCTTACGCATGAAAGCCATCTAGGTGACAATGTCAGGCTTAATGTCAGGAAGTTTGCTTTCCTGTTACAAACCTTGGATCAATACTTTGTAGATCTGAAAAAAAGTAGACCCTTCACTTGTGGGAAAATGCTAGGAAAGAAAAAAAATGCTTTTATTATATCTTCAGTACCCGACCTTAAATTCTCGCCATCCTGATCCTTACTGTCAGAGTAAGCTGTTAAGGAAGGCAGCAATAAGTAGACAGCCAGTGATAAGAGCCCATCGAGTGGTGTGGAGAGCTGCCATTCAGAACAGGGCTTTTCAAAATGTGTTCCACAGAATCCAAGAGTCCCGTGAGAAATGGAAACTGCCAATTTTCTATTACTTGAACTTTGCTTGTTGAAAAGAGATTCTGGGATTTTTTTTTAAAATAGAAACAGGTTCTGTGGCCTGAAAAAACTTTGAAACCTCCTGTTCTAGAGTATCTTGTCAATACTTGGAAGCATTGGCACAGAGAACAGCACCAACCTTTGAAAATTTGTGTGACTCTTCATTTAGATCAGTTTGTAGAGATTTTCAGTCATCCAGGTCATGGTTGTCCCAAAGGTGCTTTTTTTCAGGAGGCAACTTGGATGAGAAGCGAAACGTCTTCAAAGAAAAAACAAGGAAGTCCAGTTGCCTCCTGAAAAAGCACCTTTGGGACAACCATGACCTGGATGACGGAGAATCTCTACAGACATTTAGCTATACAATCTGGGATAAACACCTTTTGAATGGTGTGGGAGTAGGAATGGATTTCCACAGGAAAAATTGCAGACTACAGGAACCAGAAGCACTACTCAGGTGACCCTGAGGACACAGATAAACCTCCAAGTGCTTCAACTACCCTCTAAAAGGATGCAAATGACCAGCTGCCTGCAAGGAATATAAATCCTTCCATTCCCCACCATCCTGTCAGAGCTGAAGAAGCTTCTTGGATGAGAAACAATAGAAACGTCTTCAAAAGAAAAAAACAACAAGGAAGTCCAGTTGCCTCCTGAAAAAGCACCTTTGGGACATTTAGATCAGTGTTTTTCAATCTTAGCAACTTCAAGATTTGTGGTCTTCAACTCATAGAATTCCCTAGCTGTTGTGCTATCTGGAGAATTCTGGTTGTTAAAGGCTATACACATTAAAGTTTGAAACGTTTGAAAAACACTGATGTAGATTGCCCACAAGGCCTAGTTGTCTAGACCAGGGGTACTCAACCCCAGTCCATGGCTCGGTACCGGTCCGTGGCCCATTGTGAACTGGGCTGCACAAGTGGCAGGTGAGTGCATTTGTGCAAGAGGTACACTTATGCGCAAAACCATCCCCTCTCCCCCCTCCCACCATGGTCCGCAGAGCTGAAACAGTTGGGTACCACTGGTCTAGACACTCTAATCTTCTTGGAATAAGACCTGGTTTGTGCAAGATGCTCCTCGATTAGACCTAGGAGACTTCATATATTTGTAGTTCCAACGTAACTATAGGACCCCCAACCTCATTTTAGATGAGTCTAATACGTTATGCAATTCTGGCAAGTTATGTGAAACAGGTGATAGCATTAAGACATAATATTATTTATTTGTTGGGGAAATGCATGCTAGGTGAACACAGGTCATGTGAACTCAACCTATCCCCCCCCACGAGAAATGGGGAAAGCAGATTCTACAGTACTGTGGATCTTCCAGGGCACCTGTTGTGGCTCGCCAGTGGCCAACTCTGCTGTCAGCATATTCGGCAGTGAGGAGGTTGGGGAGGAACATGGGCCAGTCCTGGAGTCTGGGGAAAGCTCTTCGTCGGAGGCAGAGATGGGGCCAGGGCAGTCTGACAGTTATCAGCTGCCTTTGACGTCAGACAGCAGTGAAACAGACGAACAGCTGGAACCTGTTCCCAGTGTGTGCATGCGCAGAGTTGCCAGACGAAGGGAACAGCTGAGGAACAAGGGTCGTCTTGGGAGTAAGGCCACAGGTAGATGATGAATGGCCTCTCCCATAGGGAATAAAAGAGGAGCGAAAGGGGATGGGAGTTTGCAGGAGACAATTAGTTTGCTTAATTGGTTCGTGACTGTCAGAGACTCCTTGCCAAGTTTTGAAGATATCCGCCTGCAGCTCTCCAAGCCAGATAAGGTCTGTGACTGTAAATGCTCTCTCAAAAGACTTTGTTGGATGTGAATGAGAGAAATTCACAGTAACTTAATAAAAAGGTTTTTTTTGTCGGCACAAGGAGTCTGCTTTGTGGTTTGGGAACACCTAGGTCAGAACAGCACCAAAGTCTCAACAGGTATCTAAGGAAGCTGCCCATGGATGCAGGAGAATTTTCATATAATCAGATGCATGCATGCATGCACAAACACATATTAACAGATGAATCAAACTGGGCATCCGTATTTTGAGTTGTCCGGATGTTGTTCAGGACAGGTTCTTAGCCTGACATGCAAAGTGGAGGCTGATCGATCGGCAGCAATCTGCAAAATACACCAAAGGGAATGTTTTGGACTTTTTTTTTTCTTTTGCAGAAAATAATTGGCGAGAAATACCAAGTGCTGAACCGCCGGCTTTTCATCGGGAGGCCGCGATGGAAACTCCTATTTAACGAAATAGCCAAGTATAACAGACAGTAAGTAAGATTTCCAACTCAGTTTATGCAGCAACTTGAGGAATGGGAGTGGGGTGGGGTGCTTTAATAAACTGCATTTGTATGGAAATGAGTCTGGGGTTTAACACATTCATTTAATGCCGAAGCACCTGATGCTTGCTGTTATCTAATATGTTATATCTCGAGAAATGGAGTTTTAACAAAGACCTGTCAGCTTCCACAATCAAAGTACTCCATCTTCCCAGTAACCAGGCAGCTGGTTAGGGGGAGAAAAAGAAAGAAAGAAAAATGAAATTCTTCTGTTTCAACATCCGTCCAAGGTGTTGCACTTTCTGCTATATTTCCATACCTTGGCTTTGTTTGCAGTCTGCATTGCTTTGGCGCTGGCACCTGTCTCGCCTGTTGTTATCATTTCTTTGAGTTTGTTAGCATAGGAAGAAATTTTTTTCCTGCGCAGATCTCTTGAAGGGAATGGGAGCCGATTGTTAGTATCCCTTTCCCCATTTAGCTGGAACTTGTGGGGGAGAGTGAAGGAGATGCTGGATATACAGTATTATCTATTAAAGTTTGTTGCAAAATCAAAACCAGAAGCACACACAGATGACTGATTCAGTTGGATTCAATAACTTCTTGATAAACATAATTATATATATGTGTTTGTGTGTGTGTGTGTGTGTGTGTGTGTGTGTGTGTGTGTGTGGCCTAGAGGTTAAACTTCTGCCTTACAAGCAGGTGAGAAAGGCTGTTTGGCACACTAATGTTGTATCTGCAGGTAAATAACCAAAGAAGCTGTTAAAGGAGGAACTGGTTAGACGATTGAACGCGCCTCCCTTTCCCCAAATGTCCAATTTATATAGTTGCAATTTCTCTGAATAGATTGGGTTTCTGTTTGTTGTTAGTCAGGCTGAGGGATCCAGCACAAAACATCTTTTGTGTTTATAGGATCTTTTCAAATGAGGAAAGACTGCCTTTGGTCTCAAGAAATGAAGTTTTTTTAAAAAAATGCGTCTTGAATTCCTTGCTGAAAACACACAAGCCAAGTAGATTGGTCTGCAAACCTATTGTCTAGAAACCCAATCATTTAGAACCATTAACCAATGCCACCTTCCAGCAGTCAATTAATTGCACGTTGTCGTTTCCCTTGCACCTAATCTCGGAATGCGGTATGTGTGTTTGTGTGTGTCTGTGAGTGCACGGAAGGGCCGCGCGGTAGAGATGTTTCCTCAGTGGGAGATTTATCAGCAAGGCTTCTCGTAGCCCTTGGATAAGCTGTTCAAGGTTGCAGGTGCTGATTCCAAACACAACTGTAACATCTGTTGCTGCAGTAAGAGGCACTCATTTACACAATATAACTGATAGAGATTTTTTTTCCCCACAAAGAAACACGAGGCGAGGTAATATATACAGGTTGTCCTCGAATTATGACCGTAATGGAGCCCCAAATTTATGTTGATAAGTGAGATAGCAATAGCACTTAGACTTATACAGTATACCGCTTTAGAGTGCTTTACAGCCTTCTCTAAGCGGTTTACAGAGTAAGCCTTTGGCCCCCAACAATCCGGGTCCTCATTTTACCCACCTCGGAAGGATGGAAGGCTGAGTCAATTTTGAGCCTGGTGGGATTCGAACTGCAGGCAGCCGGCAGGCAGCAGAAGTAGCCTGCAGTACTGCACTCTTAACCACTGCGCCACCACGGTTAATTGAGTTTTGCCCCATTTTACGAACTTTCTTGCCACAGTGGTGAAGCGAATCACTCCAGTTGTTAAGTGACTCACACGGTTGTTAAGTGAATCTGGCTTCCCCATTGCCTTTGCTTGTCAGAAGGTCGCAAAAGGGGATCACATGACCCCTAGGAGGCTGCAACCGTCATAAATACTGTATGAGCCAGTTGCCGAGCTTCCAAAATTCTGATCACATGACCGTGGGGATGCTGCCACGGTCGTAAGTGTGAAAAGCAGACGTAAGTCACTTTTGCTTTGGTGCCGGTGTAACTTGAAACAGTCATGGTTTACAATGGAAGCATTATTTGCCTCCAACAATCTGGGTCCTCATTTTGCCGACCTCGGAAGGATGGAAGGCTGAGCTAACCTTGAACCGCATCAGGATTGAACTCAAGGCTGTGGGCAGAGTTTGCCTGCATTGCTGCTTTCTAACCACTGCGCCACCAGGGTTCTGCTCTGCTGTGGCTCTGTTCCAGCAGATGCTAACAGAGGCAGCTAAATTAGCTTGCTGGAGAATTAAACCCCTGGCCTTTTTGAAAAGATTAGCATATTTTATTTTATTTTATTTTATTTTTATTTTATTAATAGTTCTTATAGGCCGCCCAACTCCCATAGGACTCAGGAATAGAATGGAATGGAATGGAATGGAATAGAACAGAACAGAACAGAACAGAACAGAACAGAACAGAACAGAACAGAACAGAACAGAATAGAATAATAGAATTCTTTATTGGCCAAGTGTGATTGGACACACAAGGAATTTGTCTTTGGTGCATATGCTCTCAGTGTACATAAAAGACAAGGTACATTTGTCAAGAATCATGAGGTACAACACTTAATGATTGTCATAGGGTACAAATAAGCAATCAGGAAACAATCAATATTAATATAAATCGTAAGGATACAAGCAAAAAGTTACAGTCATACAGTCATAAGTGGGAGGAGATGGGTGATAGGAATGATGAGACGACTAATAGTAATAGTAATGCAGCCTTAGTGAATAGTTTGACTAAGGTATATAGACTAGATGGATGGATGGATGGATGGATGGATGGATGGATGGATGGATGGATGGATGGATGGATGGATGGATGGATGGATGGATAGATAGATAGATAGATAGATAGATAGATAGATAGATAGATAGATAGATAGATAGATAGATAGATAGATAGATAGATAGATAGATAGATAGATAGATAGATAGATAGATATTAAATAAAGCGAGAGAGAGAGTGATGGAGATGGAGATATAGGTAAGCTACATAGATGATAGATATAATAGAGATAGATAAATAGATCGATAGACAGACAGACAGACAGATGCAAGTGTTATCAAAAACATCCACTCCAGTTTTTTTTAAAAGAAGCATGATCCAGCAGAATAAACATTTGAAATCCAGTGACTTAAGACACCCTATTTACTGTACCTTCAGAACAAAGCTCCCTCTTATCAAGAAGAGACTGTTATTCTGTCAAGATCTTTTTCTTTCCCCATTAAATGTAGAAACAGCTCTTAGGGAATTTTGAACAAAGTCCTTCCTAGCCTCCAAAGCTGAATTTGTTTTCACTTGAACAGGGAGGGCACAACACTGTGATAATTTTTTATAATTTGTTTAAATAATTCTATTCTGTTCTGTTCTGTTTTATTCTATCATCTATCATCTCAACTCATTTTTTTACAAACCTGTAATCCAGTGGTTCCCAACTTGGGGGTCGGGACCCCTTTGGGGATCGAATGACCATTTCCCAGGGGTCGCCCCGGCATCCTCAGCTCCCCCCCACTGCCACAAGCCTGGCCATATTGGCTCAACTCGCCCGAGCCTTCCGATTGGTCGGGAGAGGTGCCATTTGGTGAGAGGCATTTGTGATGCCTGGTGGCCGAGCTTTGACAACATCAGCGAAGGGGCGGGGCGTTGCAAGATTGTGCGCTGGAGAGTTCAAGGCGGTGCTTAAGACATCTGTGGCCGCCCCTGTCTCCTGCTCGCAGTGGCAGTTTCTTCCCGCTGGTGTTGAAGGGAAAGGGAGTCACGGGAGGGAACGGCCAGCCAACGACCACTTAAGTTTCACAGCGCACGATGGTGGGAAGGAGGACAGCTGGGTCGGAATCGTCTGTCTGCCCTCTCGCCCTCGGCTGGCGCGGAGACCCAGCGAACAAAGAGGCAAACAGGGAGGGAGGGAAGAGAGAGACTGAGAGATATTAGCACAGAGCTAGCCTGATCATACAATCTCGATGCTGAGGGCGCCACCGCCGGGGGCAGGAGGAGCTAAGCCGGAGGGAACTGGAGAAGGAGGTGGTGCCGGAGCATGGTCCATCACCGCCGCCCTGCTCCGTATGATCAGGCTAGCCCTGTGCTAATATCTCTCAGTCTCAGTTTTAAGAAGAAAGAGCTTAAAAGAGGAAATTTGGGGACCCTGGCAATGTTTTTGGAACAATCATGGGGTTTTTTGCCCCCTGTTTGCCTCCTGAAACTTTGGAGTCCTGGGAGAAAGCTACTAAACAGGGATTACTTTGCTGGAAGCTTATCTAATTTCTAGTTTTTCAACACTGCAGGCCACAATTTTTCAACCTCAACAACTTGAATATACCTGGACTTCAACTCCCAAAATTCCCTAGCCAGCTTTGCTTTAAATTCTGGGAGTTGAAGTCCAGGCACCTTAAAAGTTGCTGAGATTGAGAAATATTGCTGTACACTTGTTGGTTATCAAGTCTAAATACAGAAGTAGACTGGTTGTGGAAGATAATATTCCTTGTGCTCTTGCAAAGACTGGCCCGAGAATTTCTGATCTGGCATAATTACATATTGTTTTGTGATTAATCACTATGCTTTAATTATGTCCAATTTGCAACAATGAAAATAAATCCTGCATATTAGATATTTACATTACAATTCATAACAGTAGCAAAATAACAGTTACGAAGTAGCAACAAAAATAATTTTATGGTTGGGGGTCACCACAACATGAGGAACTATATTAAGGGGTCACGGCATTAGAAAGGTTGGGAACCACTGCTGTAATCCCTTAATTCGGGGTAGAGTCAACTGGATAAAAGCTAAGTGTTTACTGGCCGGATGCCCTTCCTAACACCATGCAGAGTTCACAGCAGTTATTTGTTCTTTGCACCCTAGGAGAGAAACATCTGCCACTACCTAGGATTGAACTCTCAACCTTCCGAGTGGGAAGCGAATGGCCACTAGGCCACCATAGCACTCATCTATCCATTCTCTCTCTCTCTCTCTCTCTCTCTCTCTCTCTCTCTCTCTCTCTCTCTCTCTCTCTCTCTCTCTCTCTCTCTCTCTCTCTCTCTCTCTCTCTCTCTCATATCTATCTATCTATCTATCTATCTATCTATCTATCTATCTATCTATCTATCTATCTATCTATCTATCTATCTATCATCTATCTATCTATCCATTCTCTCTCACTATCTATCTATCTATCTATCTATCTATCTATCTATCTATCTATCTATCTATCTATCTATCTATCTATCTATCTATCTATCTATCTATCTATCTATCTATCTATCATCGATCTCTATCTACCTACCTACCTACCTACCTATCTACCTATCATCCATCCATCCAGGAGGAGTTGACTCCAAAAGGGATTTGATTAAAGCTAGTGGCAATATGCTTACAAAAAGGGGTGATAGAATGACACATAAGGGGGCACTGCAGCCATCATAAATGCATGTCAGTTGCCAACAATGAATGTGTGAATCCCCAAAAAAAGATCTCTCTATACTAGGGTTTTTTTAAAATGAGAATCTCTTTCTCCTAAAGAACAAGGCTTCTAGGAGACAGATCAGGCATGGAAACTTCAAGTTATAAGCAATAGTTGCACAATATGGTTGCTGCAAGCCGCAGCTTCTATGAGAAAAAGCAAGTGTTGTCTTAGGAGGTCTATTAAGAAAGGTCACATCAAATATGTAACTGCTTTCAAACAAATGTGTTGACTTGCCTCCAGAGGTTGTGGGTACTCCATCATTGAGGTTTTCAAGAAGAAACTGGACAACTATTTGTCCAGAATGGTACAGCTAGTCCTCGACTTATGACCACAGTTGAGCCCAAAATTTCTGTTGTTAAATGGGGCAAATTTTAAGTGAGTTTTGCCCCATTTTACAACTTTTCTTGCCACAGTCGTTAAGTGAATCATTGCAGTTGATAAGTTAGTAACCCGGTCGTTAAGTGAATCTGGCTTCCCCTTCGACTTTGCTTGTCAGAAGGTTGCAAAAGGGGATCGTGTGACACTGAGACCCAGCAACCGTCATAAATATGAAACCGTGGCCAAGTGTCTGAATTTTGATCCCGTGGACCATGGGGATGCTGCAAAGATCGTAACTGTGTGAAAAATGTCACTTTTTTCAGTGCCGTTGTAACTTTGAACGGTCACTAAACGAACTGTGGTTAAGTCAAGGACTACCTGTGTAGGATTTCATGCTTGAGCAGGGGGTTGGACTAGAAGACCTCCAAGGTCCCTTTCAACCCTGTGATTCTATGTTTTATGATTGCAGATGCATGATTGGTATTGAACTGTTGGCAAAACTTTTTTATATTAAGGATAATGATCTCCAGGTGATGCTTAGCATCCGCAACAGGAGATTCAAATTCTGATTCTTAAGAGCTCATTAATCACTGTGTAGAACTGATCTACGGAAGGGGTAACTGGTGCCATCTTCGAATCATCTTATTTCAAAATGACAGTAACGATTAGGAAGCGAGAAGAACATCTGGCATAGATGCGGCCACCATGAAATGTTCCCGGCAACATTAAAAGGATTATTAATTGTGACTCTCCCAAGGAGATTTTATATAGGCATAAGACTTGTGGTCGGTCCCGTCAATCCAAGATCAGCCTCGTCAAGCACCAGAACAATTAAATTAATTAGTCACCCAGAGGAGCTCTAGAAGTCTAGACCCATCTAAGAGAGACAGATGCCAACAACTAATGGATCAACCCAAAAAACAACTATATATCTCTCTGGACTAGTTTTGTGATGAGAATCTCTTTCTCCCAAAGCACGAGGCTTCTGAGCTATGGAGAACTTTGAATGATAAGTAATAGTTACATGATATGGTTGCTCCAAGCAGCAAGTGCTGTGCAAAAGGCAAATGTTGTCTTGAGGCCATTAAGAAAAAGGTCACGCCAAATATATAATGGCTGTCAAACAAATACATTGTGCAACTGAAGTTGGAATGATGTTATTTGGGCAATCAAAGAAAATAATAGAGATAGATAGATAGATGATAGATAGATAGATAGATAGATAGATAGATAGATAGATAGATAGATAGATAGATAGATAGATGATAGATAGATAGATAGATAGATAGATAGATAGATAGATAGATGATAGATAGATAGATAGATAGATGAAGATAGAGATAGATAGATAGATAGATAGATAGATAGATAGATAGATAGATAGATAGATAGATAGATAGATAGATGAAGATAGAGATAGATAGATAGATAGATAGATAGATAGATGATAGATAGATAGATAGATAGATAGATAGATAGATAGATAGATAGATGAAGATAGAGATAGATAGATAGATAGATAGATAGATAGATAGATAGATAGATAGATAGATGATAGATAGATAGATAGATAGATAGATAGATAGATAGATAGATAGATAGATAGATAGATGAAGATAGAGATAGATAGATAGATAGATAGATAGATAGATAGATAGATAGATAGATAGATAGATAGATAGATAGATAGATAGATAGATAGATAGATAGATAGATAGATAGATAGATACCCTGTTTCCCCCAAAATAAGACATCCCCTGATAATAAGCCCAATCAGGCTTTTGAGTGCAGGGCAATAAGGCCAAGCGCTTATTTCAGGGTTCTAAAAAATATAAGACAGGTGTGTGTGTGTGTGTGTGTGTGTGTGTGTTCATTATGTATATTGAATGATTGAATGAAGTCATTCAATATATATTTTTATGATTGTCTTCTGACCCAGCCCTCACAAGTAGTGATAAGCCATTTACTCACGAGTAAAACAACCCCCTTTTTATAACAGGGCAGTAACAGTCTTTTATTCACATGGATAAACAAAAAAATCAAATGTGATTAGTCCCAACAATCCTGGATTTAGCCAAGGAATCCGAATTGCTTGCTGTATACTAGAAACGAATGGTTGTCTGTGACAACCGGCCCCTCCCAAACCCCTCCTATTTATTTCCCAGCCAGGGAGGGGCTGGCTAACCTTTCCTTGAGAGCCGGGTTATTGTTTTCCTTTGCTCTCCTCTCATCTCTGCGCATAAGCACATCTGGGATGGGTTCCACCTGTTCCTCCCCCCTTCACTCAGCTCAAGTCCTGAAGACAGCTGCCTCTCCACCTGGGGGAGGATGGAAGGCCCCGGCTCTGCCTCTGTCTCTGATGCTGTTTCCTTATCAGGGCCTTCCAAAGGCTCTGAAGCTGGCCCAGGCCTTCCCTCAACCTCCTCCTCGTCTGACTCTGCTGCTAGCTCTGCTTGCAGCCAACGTGCCACAACAGATTGTTTATTGCCAGGAGTCACTGGATTGAGATGGGCACTAATAAAATGTGGTAGGTAGGTAGGTAGGTAGGTAGGTAGGTAGGTAGGTAGGTAGGTAGGTAGGTGGATGGATGGATGGATGGATGGATGGATGGATGGATAGATAGATGGATGATAGATAGATAGATAGATAGATAGATAGATAGATAGATAGATAGATAGATAGATAGATAGATAGATAGATAGATGGATGGATGGATGATAGATGGATAGATAGATAGATAGATAGATAGATAGATAGATAGATAGATAGATAGATAGATGATAGATGGATACATAGATAGATAGATAGATAGATAGATAGATAGATAGATAGATAGATAGATGATAGATAGTTAGTTAGTTAGATAGATAGATAGATAGATAGATAGATAGATAGATAGATAGATAGATAGATAGATAGATAGATGATAGATGGATAGATGATAGATGGATAGATAGATAGATAGATAGATAGATAGATAGATAGATAGATAGATGATAGATGGATAGATAGATAGATAGATAGATAGATAGATAGATAGATAGATAGATAGATAGATAGATAGATGATGGATAGATAGATAGTTAGATAGATAGATAGATAGATAGATAGATAGATAGATAGATAGATAGATAGATGATGGATAGATAGATAGATAGATAGATAGATAGATAGATAGATAGATAGATAGATAGATAGATGCATACATGCAATTATATTCACTCGGAAGATAAAAAGTATTGTATCACCACCAAGTAGCTGAAGCTGAAGGCACCATTTCAGAGATGTGAGCAAGTAGGAGCTGCATGTAATGGGTGGAAGATCATTAAAGAGGGATCCAACCTAAAAATAAGGCTGGGAACTCTTAGAGAAGAGCTGTCTTCACCCGCTTTCTCCCATGCAAACTATCTAAACTAATCCTGGGAATCCAGACTATATTCCACCACACCTGTTAGACTTTACAAGCCAGCGAAAGGAAGGAGAAGGGTCGGCTCAATGTTAATTTTTTTTTTTGCATTGATGACTTTGGTAATTCTCTTCTTGGTCTTCCCAGGAAAACAGTTGGCGTTTTTTGCTGCGGCCCTCGCGGAGTCTCCAAAGCTGTTCACAGACAGAGCAACAGGGACAATCCTTATGGGACAAGGTTTGAATACAACAAAGAGTCATTTAGCTGAGACCATCTGGGGCTTTCCAAGGATTGCCTGAAGACTTGAGTGCAATTTTTTTTGTTTTTTGTTTTAAATCAACGGCTTTACTTTAATCATGACAGAGGTGATAATTAATCTCACAAAGGAGAAGTTTGATCTTTTCCCGGACATCAGACATTAGAAAAAGAAACCGCAGTTTAAAAGTCTAAGTAAAAATATTTATTTCGGTACAAAAACAATAAATCCTCATTATCTACATGCCTGATATAAAAATAGGTCTTCCTTCAATGGTAGCCAGGAACAGAAGGGCAGATCGGAGAAAAGGAATGCACACATGCGTACAAGAACATATCAATCACGTGCTCAGGAATAAACCATTATAATAAATAGAGATGTAGTTCCCTGCATATACATATAACAGGCAATAAAATCACTGCGTGACAAATCACTTGTACCAAAGGCTCTTTTGTTTTTCCTTCCTCGCTTTCTCTTTTTCCTGATAACTTATAACTATTTAAATCCAGGAAGCATTAACAAAAAAAAAAAATGAAATACCGTATTTTTTGGAGTATAAGACGCACCGGAGTATAAGACGCACCTTAGTTTTTGGGGAGGAAAATAGGAAAAAAATCTACCTACCAGGTATTCATCTGGCTAGCATCCTTAGTCTGGTCAGCTTCAGCACATTATTTTATCCCCTGGTTAGGACTTAAAAAAACCTTCTTCTGAGAGTAACAATGAAAGAGCCTGCAAGCCGGTAAGAGCTGGGAAGATCGTTAGCACCTGGTTAGGGCTGGAAAAAACCTTCTTTGGAGCAAATAGAGCAATGAAAAAAAACCCTGCAAAGACTTAGGGCTGGAAAAACATTCTTTGGAGAGAGTAACAATGAAAAAGCCTGCAAGGTAAGAGCTGGGAAGATCTGTTAGCACCTAATTAGGGCTGGAAAAAAAAGCTACATTCGAAGTATAAGACGCACCCAAATTTTCAGCAACTTTTAGGGAGGAATAAAAGGTGCGTCTTATACTCCGAAAAATACGGTACACTCCTTCTGGATACGCAAAAAATAAAATAAAATTGAAGGTATTACAGCCGTTGGCCGTCTGCCCAAATTACACAAAGGCAATTAGAGAAGGAGATTTGCATCTTTGGCTGCTTTTTTTTTTTTTCAGAACAAATCGCTGGGACTTTTGAACTTTCCTCAAATCCCAGGAAAATAGCATGGCTTGATGGGACAGGAGATTGGGCGTATGTAATGGAAGTGAAATTCTTCCCTTTGCTGGCAGGCGAATAAGGCAACTTGAAAATGAAGGCAAACCTGCTACAGATTCAACAGGGGGAAGTAAAGAGCTTCCAATATTCTCAGTCAATTACAGTTAATTAGAAAGGGATGAAAAACATACCAGAGGCATTGCCAGATTAACATACATAGGCAAGGCAAAGGATTTGGGGAAACCTTTACTTTCCAAACCTATCTGCTTAATGGCAGAGTGTATAGATAGTCTATGACTTACGACAGTGCCTTTAGTGACCGTTTGAAGTTACGGCTGCCATGAAAAAAGTTACGACCGTTTTTCACACTTACCACCCCATGGTCACGTGATCAAAATTCAGGCGCTTGGCAACTGACTCATATTTACAATGGTTGCAATGTCCCGGGGTCACGTGATCCCCTTTTGCAACCTTCTGACGAACAAAGTCAATGGGGAAGCCAGATTCCTTTAATAACTTAACGACTGCAGTGATTCACTTAACAACTGTGGCAAGCAAGGGCGTAAAATGGGGCAAAATTCACTTAAGAAACGTCAGACTTGGCAGCAGAAATTTTGGGGCTCAGAATTTCCCTCCTTGTCTTTCCTTGTCGGAATCCAACTGGGATAGCCACCAACGACACCGCAAACCATTGTAAAGCTGTAATACTGAAATGATGAGGTAATGAGAATGAGTCAGCAGGGATATTCAACTGTTATCACTTTAAGAGGCTGTATATATAAGAGAAGCCCTGTGAGGGCATCTCTTTCTCCGTGTGTGCTTCCCTGCTGTAGTTGATGATTGATTGCCTGACTTTGCCTAGTACGTGTATGTATATAGTCCTTGTAGATAAACCACTGTTTGAAAGACAAACGTCTGTTTACTGTATTTTGCTGCTGGGTTGTCTCAAAATAATCACACTGTGCACTCTGACAATGCGTACCCGAATTTTGATCACACGACTGTCAGGATGTTACAACGTTTGTAAATGGTGAGGGCGAGTCGCCAGTCACTTTTTTCAATGATGTTGTGACATCAAATGGTCACTGAATGAATGATTGTACATCAAGGACTATCTGTAATGTAGGATTAGGAGTGGGCGGCCCAGATTCATTTCCCTGCTCAGCCATGGAAGTTATCTGGGTGACCCAGTCATTCTCTCTCCGCCCAACTTCCTTTGCAGGGCTCTGGTGAGGAACAATCCAAGGAAGACTCAGAACTGAAGAAGCTTCTTGGATAAGAAGTGAAACGTTTTCAAGGGAAACCCCTCTGCTCAAGCTCAGTTGCCTTTTGGAAAAGCATCTTTGGGACAATCATGACCTGAAGGATTGGGAATCTCCGTAGACACTAAGAGGAAGAGAAAATACCCGGAGCTTCTGAATGAAAAGTTGGATGCAAATATATTGAATAAGTAAATAAAGCAATGAAATGTACCAGGGGTGAAATCCAGCAGGTTCTGACAGGTTCTGGAGAACTGGTAGCAGAAATTTTGAGTAGTTCGGAGAACTGGTAGCGGAAATTTTGAGTAGTTTGGAGAATCGGTAGTGGAAATTTTGAGTAGTTTGGAGAACCGGCAAATACCACCTCTGGCTGGCCCCAGAGTGGGGTGGGAATGGAGATTTTTCAGTATCCTTCCCCTGCCATGCCCACCAAGCCACGCCTACCAAGCTTCATATCCAGCCTCACAACCTTTCAAAATAATCTATTCTCCAATCCTTTAATGCCTAAAATCCCCTTCCATCATCCTGGCTTCTCAGGAGGCATCCTAAGACTAAGCCAAACAGCCCTACTTCAGTTCCAAGTGAAGATTCAGGGACAATCTGATTCACTTTGAGCAGCTTTGAGACTGAATTTTAAAACAGGGTCCGTACATAAGGCGTCATTAAGGTAAATGTAAAGGTTCCCCCGCACATGCATGCCAGTCGTTCCCGACTCTAGGGGGTGGTGATCATCTCCATTTCTAAGCCAAAGAGCCAGCACTGTCCGAGGACGTCTCCGTGGTCATGTGGCCGGCATGACTAAGCGCCAAAGGCGCACGGAGGGCTGTTACCTTCCCACCAAAGTGGTCCCTATTTTTCTACTTGCATTTTTTTATATGCTTTCGAACTGCTAGGTTGGCAGAAGCTGGGACAAGTAATGGGAGCTCACTCCGTTACGCGGCGTTAGGGATTCGAACCGCTGAACTGCCCACCTTCTAATTGACAAGCTCAGCGTCTTAGCCACTGAGCCACCGCGTCCCTAAGGCATCATTAGGAAGTCTCAAAACTGCAACTCTGTTATTGGGGAAGAGGAATGGCAAAATGAACTGAAAAACGCAGATATCTACGGGACCGCATTCTGCCTCATACTTCCCACCGACCGGTTAGGGCCCACAGAGTTGGCCTCCTCCAGGTCCCGTCGGCCAAGCAATGCCGGCTGGCGGGCCCAAGGGGGAGAGCCTTCTCTGTGGTGGCCCCGCACTCTGGAACCAACTTCCACCAGAGACCCGAACTATCCCCACTCTGCTGGCCTTCCGAAAAGCCGTTAAGACATGGCTTTTCCTGCAGGCGGGGGGTAGAGCTTAACTCACTCGAGCTCACCCCCCTAGTATGTATGATGTTGAATGGTTGTTGATGATTTTTTATATTGTGTTTTAATTTTTATACTGTTTTTAATTAACATTTTAGATTTTGGTTATTCTTGTATTTTTCACTGTTGTACGCCGCCCTGAGTCCTTAGGGAGTTGGGCGGCATATAAGAATTCCAAAATAAATAAATAAATAAATAAATAAATAGTCCTCAACTTATGACCACGATTGAGCCCAGGCTTT
Organism: Diadophis punctatus similis; assembly: GCA_023053685.1. Taxonomy (NCBI): domain Eukaryota; kingdom Metazoa; phylum Chordata; class Lepidosauria; order Squamata; family Dipsadidae; genus Diadophis; species Diadophis punctatus. The sequence continues at coordinate 17,097,744 of JALIGW010000016.1, forward strand.
CTGTTACTAAGCAAGACAGCTAAGTGAGTTTTTCCTGGTTTTTCGACCTTGCTTGCCACTGTTGTTAAGTGAATCACTGCAGTTGTTAAGTTAGCAACATGGTTGTTAAGTGAATCTGGCTTCCCCATGGACTTTGCTTCTCAGAAGGTCACAAAAGGTGACCACATGACCCCGGGACACTGCAACCGTCATAAATCTGAGCCAGTTGCCAAGAATTCGAATTTTGATCACGTGACCACGAGGATGCTGCAACCGTCGTAAGTGTGAACAATGTTCACAAGTCACTTTTTTCAGTGCCGTTGTAACTTTGAATGGTCACTAAGTGAACTGTTGTAAGTTAAGAACTACCTGTAGTACAGATGGTAGACTCTTTAGGTATTAACTCTGGCACGTTTCTGCTAAGTATCTTCAAACAGTTTATCAAAGTATATCTCTTTAAATATCCCCTTTGTACCTCCTTCAAGGAAGAGCTAACAAGGATGAGGAAAGGATGCATAACAGCCAGGGGCGGGCTTCAAAATTTTTAGCAAGGGGTTATCTGCCCGGTTGCTGGGTGGGCGTGGCCAAGTCAGCCTCCTGCACCATGGCAGGGGGGCGTTTTTGCTCTCCGGGCTCCGGAGGCTTTTCTCGAGCCTCCGGGAGGGCGAAAATGGCCTCCCCAGGCTCTGGAGTCCAGAAACAGGCCCGTTTCCAGTTTTCCTGAACTTCTGGTAGACCTGTTTTTCGCCCTCCCCGAGCCTCCCCGCACGCCCTGCACTTACCTGCATCCAAAACAGGCCGCGTGGGGACTCCGGGGAGGGACAGGGCGGGGTGGGCATGGCCATGGTGGGCGTGGTCTAGTCGGCCACCTCCTGCACCATGGTGGTGGGGGGTGTTTTTGCCCTCCCTGGGCTCTGGTGGCTTTCCTCGAGCCTCCGGGAGGGCGAAAACAGCCTCCTCAGACACTAGAGCAGTGTTTCCCAGCCTTGGCAACTTGAAGATATCTGGACTTCAACTCCCAGAATTCCCCAGCCAGCAAATGCTGGCTGGGGAATTCTGGGAGTTGAAGTCCAGATATCTTCAAGTTGCCAAGTTTGGGAAACACTGCTCTAGAGGCACTCTGGGGGCAGGAAGCGGGCCCGTTTCTGGCCTTCCCAAACTTCCGGTAGCGCCCATTTTTCGCCCTCCCGAGCCTTCGCGCATGCCCTGCACTTACCTGCATCCAAAATGGCCTGCGTGGGGACTCCTGGGAGGGGAGGGGCGGGGTGGGCAGGGCCAGCCAGGAGTGGGATTTGGGGGTTCTCCAAACTGCACAGAATCTTAGCTAGAGGTTCTCCCGAACCCCTGCGAACCCCCAGCAGCCCACCTCTGATAACAGCTTCCAAATTGTTCAGAAAAGAACCCACATTGGGGTCAACAAAGGGAGAAGGACCATATTCTAATTTAAAAATAAATATTTCAATAAGCCATTGAAGAAGTCCGCTCCTATTTTTTTTTCCCCACTTGCTTTTCTAAGCTGAACGTTCAGCATCACACGGGGGGAAAACCAGTGAATTCCTCATGGTGTGCCATGTTAGTTATATATATATTGGTGTTGCTGAAAACCAGGTTTGTACAGAGAACCCGACAGGAAAAATAGATGCTTTAGCTAAGGAAATGACAGGTATTAGCCAAGGGAAGGGGAATCTGTGTTAGTGACAGTGAAAACCTGATTGAGATCACCAAGGGAAGGAAGGAAGAAGTAATTATATTCCTGCATTCTTGCTGTTCAAGGAATAGCAAACTCTCACCTCTAGCCTCAAATCTACACCTTTTGCTTGGCAACTTGTATGATGTGAGTACAGTAGCGAAGAGGTTGAGAAGGGGTGGAGTTGCAACTAAGTAGTGTCATCACACATTCATCACACGGCAGAGGAATTCAGGAATCGGAATAATAAGAATAACTACAGTTAAATATCTACAGGTGAACTGAAGCGGAAAGCCAGGAGCCTTAGCAAAATCGAGGTTCCCACTCTCTCTCTCTCTCTCCTTGAGTGGAACTTTCTAGCTTCAGCCCAGCAATTCTGTTCTGTCCCAACTCCCCAAACACGACAAACCCTCTGAAGTCAAAGATTCTTTTAATTGGGAGTGCCGGCAGCCCCGGCAAAAAGTTTCTCTCAACGCAGGCTAACAAGGCCGTCCAGCCGGAAGATGAATAGTTGTCTGCCACATCTATTCATCTCCGCCCCCTGCCTTTTATCCCCAGAACTGGGTGGGGCTTTGCTAGCAGCGTGGCTCTTTCTTCCCAAGGACCTGCCCATAGATTTCCACTGCTCTCCTCTCCTCTGCCTTCTGCGCATCCGCACGTCAGGCACTGGACCCAGCTGTTCCTCCTCTTCCTCATCAGCCACCTCTAGACCTGGGGGCTATTGACTCTCCATCTGAGGGCTGACAGACAGCCCAGTCTCCACCTCTGTCTCTCTATCTGCCCGATTCAGTTCCCTCTTCCCCCTCAGAGCTCTCAGGTTGCCTTGATGCTAACCCTGACTCCCACGCCTCCTCATCTGATTCGGCTGCTGGAGGGGCTAACAATTTCTAACAAACTCGAATCTGACAAAGGGATCAGCTGTATACACACTTAGCCCTATTCATTTAGCTATTAAATTTGTAAAGCTGCAAAAAAGATTCCATTTAACCAATCAAGGCGAATATTTGTAGCTCGGGGTTGTAATGAGAGGTCCTTGGTGGTCTCTCTGCTGGCTTGTTTTCTTGCAGGCGATTCATTACCAAACTAGGCAACATCATCAATCCAATGATGAATCTTATCTATGAATACTAGCACTGATGACGTTACCTAGTTTGGGTAATGAAACATCTGCAAGAAAACAAGCAAGCTCAGAGATCATCAGGGAACCCTGATTCCATTTAACATTTCGGGGGATGGAGTTGGGGAACTCAATAGCTTCATTGGATGAGACGATGATGAAAAAAGGACAAACCTATTTTATTTTATTGATAATTTGAAGGGATTCCAGAGTAGTCTATATCATTTAAACTTTGTTAAGCCTTCCATGACTTAAAGAAAACCTTTTGTGTGTTTTCCTGCCTCAAAACAGTGAAAAAGTATAGTCCTGATGTTCATCAATAATTGGGGATCCAAGAAAAATACTGGATGCCACTTGCAAACATCAGGTGAAGGCTATGAGCATCAGATCAGACAGGAAGACCACAGGGGTGGGTTCCTCCCGGTGCGGTCCAGAGCTCCGTTGTGGTAGGGGCCCGCTGATTGCGTAATATCGGCGCAATGGCTCCGGTACTTTGTTTGCCAGTTCGTGCGCGCCACCAACTTTTGTTTGAATTTTTCACGGTTTTTGGCTCTCTGCGCATGCGCTGAAGTAAAATTGTCCTGCGCATGCGCAGAGAGCCAAAATCTCATGAGAGGATACACACGTGCACAGAACATCGCAATGCGCACCGGTAGGAGAAGGTAAGCGTAACCCGCCCCTGGAAGACCGTGAATCCAGGAGGACCCATTACAACATGGGTGGACAATTAACTTTTCCAAGAGGCCACATCAAAAACGTGGACTGCTGTGGCGGGCCACCATCACTGCCGCCTGCCCCTGCCACCACCACCCCTGCTGACCATGTGGGCCAGACAGGGCCAGCCAAAGGACCAGATGTAGCCAGTGGGCTGTAAAATGTCCAGGTCTGCATTATATTAACGATGCCCAGAAGTCAACCTCTTTTCCCACGAAGAAAAGACCAACTTTCCATCAATTACAGTGCACTATAATTGAGAGCCGTGGGGGCGCAGTGGTTAGAACGCAGTATTGCAGGGTTAACTCACTGCTCACTCCAGGAGTTCAATCCTGACCGTCTCAAGGTTGACTCAGCCTTCCATCCTTCTGAGGTCGGTAAAAGGAGGACCTAAATTGTTAGGGGCAATATGCTGATTGTGTAAACTGCTTAGAGAGGGCTGTAAAGCACTGTGAAGTGGTGTATATATCTAAGTGCTATTGCTATTGGTGGGAATAACCAAAGTCAGATTTGAACCTGGGGTTCAATAGATTTCAACTAGTTATGAGTTAAGACTAATTGTATAAACAGAGGCATAGAATCAAAATCATATGAAGTATTAGTACCGCTTTATAAAACTTTAGTAAGACCACACCTGGGATACTGCATCCAGTTTCGGTCACCACATTACAAAAAAGATGTTGAGACTGTGAAAAAAAAAGTGCAGAGAAGAGCAACTAGGATGATTAAGGGGCCTGGAGACTAAAGCATATGAAAAACGGTTGCAGGATTTGGGTTTGGCTAGCCTACAGAAAAGAAGGAGTATAGGTGACATGATAGCAGTGTTTCAGTATTTGAGGGGCTGCCACAAAGAAGAGGGGGTCAGATTATTCTCCAAAGCACCAGAGGGCAGGACAAGAAACAACGGATGGAAACTAATCAAGGAGAGAAAGCAACCTGGAATTAAATTAAGGAGAAACTTCCTAACAGTGAGAACAATTAACCAATGGAACAGCTTGCCTTCAGAAGCTATAGGTGCTTCATCACTGGAAGTCTTTAAGAAGAGTCTAGACCAGTGATAGCTAACCTTTTTGTTGTCGCTGCCTTCAGCCATAATGCAATGCGCGTGCAACCCCCCCACACCCCACATACATGTGCGCGTGACACACATACCCGTGTGCGCCCCGCCCTCTGCTGATTTCCTGCTGTAGTTATAGCTTTTCTAGAATTTATTTATTTATTTTATTTAAATGGATTTATATGCCGCCCAACTCCCAGGGGAATCTGTTATAAAACAAACTTACTCAGCACTGTGTCCTTGAATCTCTGCCTATAAGAGCCGTGGTGGCACAGTGGTTAGAGTGCAGTACTGAAGGCTACTTCTGCTGACTGCCGGCTGCCAGCAGTTTGGCAGTTCGATTCTCATTGGCTCAAGGTTGACTCAGCCTTCCATCATTCCGAAGTCGGTAAAATGAAGACCCAGATTGCTGGGGGCAATATGCTGACTCTGTAAACTGCTTAGAGAGGGCTGTAAAGCAGTGTAAAGTGTTATATAAGTCTAAGTGCTATTGCTATTTCCCTTCCTTCCTTTCTTCCTTTCTTTCTTCCTTCCTTCCTTCCTTCCTTCCTTCCTTCCTTCCTTCCTTCCTTCCTTCCTTCCTTCCCTCCCTCCCTCTAGTTATAAGCAGTATTGCAAGCTAACTCTGCCCATTGCCAGGAGTTCGATCGTGACCGACTGGCTCAAGGTTGACTCAGCCTTCCATCCTTCCGAAGTCGTTAAAATGAGGACCCAGATTGCTGGGGGGTAACATGCTGACTCTCTAAACTGCTTAGAGAGGGCTGTAAAAGCACTGTAAAGCGGTATATAAGTCTATGCGCCATTGCTATAAGATTCCAAGTTGGAAAGCCTGCCTGCCATTGCTCTCAATACCTGCCCTCCCAGCCCCAGCCTTTACCGAAACTTTTGTCCGTAGTCCAATTTGGATCACACAGGTTGTGTCTCGCTGGAATAAAAATGTCTCCAGGAAAACCATCTCGCATGTCCTCAATGGCCCAAAAGGAGCATTTTCAGATGCCATTCTCTGCAGCCCTTTGTTGCATGACTTGGAAGGGGAGGGACAGCAATATTTCAGAAAGGGCTTCTCGCTCACCGTCTTTGATCTGTGCTTTGATCTGAATATCATTATATAAATATATATCTATCTATTTAACTCCTTCACTTCCCAGTGCTGTCAAAAGCGGGAACAGAGCGTCCCTGGATGTAAGCAAATGTGACAGCTTGATAAATAAATCTTGGTTAAACGGCTTGTTGACCTCAGGTAAGGACAAGCATGAAGGCTGAGAAACAGACTTACATAAATGTCTGGTGTATATAGGAACACTTGGAAGAGAGAGAGAGAGAGAGAGGGAGGGAGGGAGGGAGGGAGAGAGAGAGAGAGAGAGAGAGAGAGAGAGAGAGAGAGAGAGCGCACAGGCTGGCAAGCCAAAGCATCGCTTTAAGTAGTGCCAGCCACCCATTAAAATTCTGTCATTGCAAGGTCATTCTGTTTGTCTTCTGATCCTTCTGCTGCCTTCTCCCTCCGGGCTCAGAATTTGGATAGGAAAATGACAATTGTGTCTCCCCACTGTTACTCGAGAGATACGTCTTCACACTGTTGCAGGGCATTTTTTGTTGTTTATCTTACCCTCTTTTTGGGTAAAAGACGGCATATCCTTCTTGGTTTGGTACCGATTTACAGTTCTGATCAAGAGATTTTTGCCCGCCGGATGATGCAGCGAGACGCTCTGGTTCTAGCCAAACAAGGAAAAAGCTGCCAGACACAACCATTAATAATCCCAAAGATATGTCACCTGGCCATTGCTCTTGCAGAGAGTGTCCTGATGTGTCTTCACAATGCAGTGTGCCTTCATTAAGCATGCGCTGCCATACTCTCTGGAAAACTCCCAGGGAGAAATCTACAGAGACAAAAGGAAATAAAATCTAGAAGGACAGAACCATAACAGCAGACCTGAAGATCAGCCGGTGGAAACTGACCGCCCGATTTTGAACAGTTGCTCTGAATTGTTGTCTTTTTTTAAAAAAAATAAATAAATTTGTTTAACGTTACAAATGAAAAAGAGAAAAACTATTGCAAGCTAAAAGGGAGAAAAAATAAATGCAATTTATTGTAATTTTGAAATGACGGCTAAATAAGAGCCAAGGTGGCGCAGTGGTTAGAGGCAGGTACTGCAGGCCACTTTAGCTGACGGTGATCCGCAGGTCAGCGGTTCAAATCTCACCGGCTCAAGGTTGACTCAGCCTTCCATCCTTCTGAGGTAGGTAAAAGGAGGACCCAGATTATTGGGGGCAATATAAATATACATTGCTTACTGGTGTAAACTGCTTAGAGAGTGCTTGCACTGTGAGGCGGTATATAAATGTCACTAATAAATAAATTAAATAAATAAACCAATAGTCATAAATCAAGGATTACCTGTACATGATTTTATATATCTCTGCCGGGTCCCTCTTTAGCATGTACGCCTGTAAACATACATACAAAAGAGAGAAATGAATGGAAACTAATCAAGGACAGGAACAATCTAGAACTAAGGATAAATTTCCTGACAGTGAGGACAATTAATCAGTGGAACAGCTTGTCTCCAGAAGTTGTGGGTGCTCCAACATTGGTGGTTTTTAAGAAGATATTGGACAACCATTTGTCTAAAATGATATAGAGTCTCCTGCTTGAGCATGGGGTTAGACTAGAAGTCCTCCAAGGTCCCTTCCAACTCTGTTATTCTGTTAAATCGTGATGGTTTATGCAGCATGATGGTCAGGGGTGGGTTCCTTCCGGTACGCTCTTACCTGTTGGTCACCGCAGAACCGAAGAAGCCAGTGGCGTTCGCGGCACGGGGCTTCCCCCGCCCGCTTTCCCCCGCTTGCCTAGACGCCGCCATTTGTGTTCTTTTGCCCTCTGCGCAAGCAGAACGCTTTGCACATGCACAGAGGGCAAAAGAACGCAAATGCCGGCGTCCAGGTGGGCGGGGAAGCGGGCGGGGGAAGCCCCGCGCCACGAACGCCGCCAGGTTCTTCGGCTGTGCGGTGACCAACAGGTAAGAGCGAACCGGGAGGATTTCACCCCTGGGACAGCTGGTTTGAAAGACAGGTCAAAGAGGTCATCTATGTCAAAATTGAACAGCCCTCTCTCAAGAGAGGGGGAGGGATATGACATTATCTGTCCCCAGTCTACAACACAGTTCTGTCCACAGTTCCAAAAAGGCTCCACACCCATTTTCACCACTCAGGTGACCCTGATGAAACAGACAAACTTCCAGGTGGCCTCAATGACCCTATAAAAGAACACAAATGACCAGCTGTCTGCAAGGAGTATAAAGCCTTCCATTTCCCACCATTCAGTCAGAGCGTCTTGGATGAGAAGCAAAATGTCTTCAGACAACCTCAGAAAGTGCAGCTGCCTCTTGAAAAATCACCTTTGGGACAACCATGACCTGGATGACTGAGAATCTCCATTAGACATTATGCATTATGATATTAAATATATTGCCAATGGTTTTGGCTCAGTGGCAGCAGGTTTTTCATTCTCTAGCTATTTTCCACAGTGCATCTTCATCCAAGTCCCATCTTCTAACCGTTTCTCCTACATTATCTCCACAGGGTTGTCTAGTGATTTCAACTTCAACAGCAATACACTTAGTAGCAACAGCAGCAACAGCACTTAGACATATACTGCTTCATAGTGCTTTACAGCCCTCTCTAAGCGGTTTACAGAGTCAGCATATTGCCCCCAACAATCTGGGTCCTCATTTTACCAACCTTGGAAGGATTGAAGGCTGAGTCCACCTTGAGCCAGTCAGAATCGAATTCCTGGTAGGGAGCTGAGTCAGCCTGCAATACTGCCTTTTAACCACTGTGCCACCATGGCTCTCAGTGATGGGATGACAGGACTGGAAGCTGCCATTTTCAAAGTCCCGGGACATTGCCTGAGAAATTGACATGGTGTCTTTAGAGCTATCTACCCAGAGCAAGATCAGAGGGCTGGAGAGAAGGACTATTTAAATGAACTCACAAGAAGTGGCAGTGTGATGACCCGGGGCGTGGCACGAAGGCAACACAGCCAGAGAACCAGTATGAGTCCCTTCATTGGCACCAACTTTGCCCCCAACGTCCTCTTTCCTCTCCAGCCTGGAGACAAGCTCTCCCACAAACCTGCAGCAGCTTCTGGCTGCAGATACTCCAGTCCAAATGCTGTAAGCAGAATGACTGCAATCAATCACTCCAGCAGGGCCAGATAATGAGTCCCAGAAGCCGAAGAATTCATGGCAATAATTCCAGCAAGACAAGATAAGCACACAGAAGCATGACAATCATCCAAACAATCAGGAGAAATGCCAGGAATGCAGGCCACAACTCTCAACACTAGATGAATTCAGCCTTTGTTCCCAACAAATGCCTCTCCTTTAAACTCCATCCCCAGGTGTGCCTTGTGAAGGGAATCGGGGCCCTTTCCTTCCTTGTAAGCCACACAACCCACGTTGCTCTCTTCTGCATTCTTCCCTGCGCGCCCTAGGATGAGAAGGGGGTGGGCCTTGGTCTTCATCTGAACCCCTTCTCCCTTGTTCTACCTCTCCTCTGCTCTGCCCAACCTGACTTTGCCCTTCCCCAGTTTCCTCCACAGCCAACGGTGCCACTCTCCCGCTCTCTGTCAGCTGTTCGTCTTCCATCTCAGATTCAGACTCCGACGGGGGCATGACAGGCAGCAGCCAGCAAAGGTTTATCTGAATTCAGAAACTAAATGTGATCAGATTTTCTTAATAAATGCTTGGGCAGCCATCCCCCCAAAAGCCACAAGGCTGTAGGCTACACTGGGGATTTGGTGGTGGTGGGGGGAAACACTCAGAGAAAGTCAACAGCAAAGTACCTCTGGCTTATTATCGAGAAAAATAACATGGACTTCCGCATGTAGTTGCCAGGAGTTGAGCTGATTGGCCTGAAATTTTTTTTTTACAGTTCAGTATCAGTGACAGGATTCATTAAGGATGTCCCGACTCAGATTTTGTCTGCCAATTGAATATTTGAAACAGTGTCTTTGCAATCATACAGCAGAATGGATTTATTTCCCTGCTAAGTTTGGAGCAAGGCCTTGGAGAGGAAGCTTGAAAATGCTCTCGGATTATATCTGTGGCCAATTTTGTAGTTATCAGGAAGCAGAGATTTGGCAGAGATTCCGCTGTGGAACAAACTCTTTTCATCTTCTAGGATGTTGCCAGTTCAGAACAGAATTCAGCCATTTGGCTAAATCATTAGATTTCCATTAAGTAAACTGGTAGAAAAAGCTCCTTCCATGACACAAGGCCAGAGAATCCTGTTTCGTACATATGCTGTACCTATATATGCAGAATAGAGCTGGAAGGGACCTTGGAGGTCTTTGCTTTTTATTTATTTATTAATGAGACTTATATACCGCCCAGGGGCGGGTTCCTAATTTTTTTACTACCACTCTGTGGGCGTGGCTTATTTTCTGGGTGTGGCTTGCCAGCCATGTGACCAGGTGGGCGTGGGCCTCGGGAGCTTGGCAGCGGCCGGAGAAGCGGGGGGGCATTGCCCACCCGCAATGCAGCCCCCCGCAGCGGGAGCAGCAAGACCACGGCAGCGGTTCTTCTAGGAGGCTCTATCCAGCCTGGATGCTTCTCCCCATTCGATGATCCTAGGCTCCTGCCACCCGTTCCCTCTCCCCTCAGCAGCTCAAGAAGCCTCGAACGTGCAAAAATGCCTGGGATCATCACCGCGCGTTCGTGGCTTCTCGGACTGCTGAAAGGAGGGAAATGGAGATAGCTCCTGCCGCCCATTCTTTCAGCGTCTCACGCACTCCCTCAGCCATCCTCCCCTGCTTGGAATCACTGTGGGGTAGGAAGGCAGCGCATGCGCAGTGTCGGAAGCTCGGCTTCTGGGCATGCGCAGAAGAAAATGTTTTTAAAAAATTAAAATTTTTTTTTTAAAATGGCGGCACCCTGGCACCGGCAACCGACTGCACCGGTACTGTGATGTCACCAGCGGGCTGCTACCGGTGCTATAGAGTGGACCACACTGGTAGGAACCCACCACTGATACCGCCTCATAGTGCAAGCACTCTCTAAGCGGTTTACACCATTAAGCAATGTATATATTTACATTGCCCCCAACAATCTGGGTCCTCATTTTTCCTACCTCGGAAGGATGGAAGGCTGAGTCAACCCTGAGCCGGTGAGATTTGAACAGCTGAACTCAAATGATCAGTCAGCTAAAGTAGCCTGCAGTACTGCACTCTAACCGCTGCGCCACCTCACAGAACGCTTTGTGCATGCGCAGAGGGTAAAAGAACTCAAATGGCGGTGTCCCAGCAGGTGGGCGGAGAGTCATGCTGCCTTCGCGATCGGCTCTCCGATGACTGACAGGTAAAAGCAAACCGGGAGCCTTTCACCGCTACAGGAGACCCTATACCATTTCAGACAAGGTTGTCCAGTGTCTTCTTAAAAGCTTCCAGTAATGGGGCACCACAACTTTTGAAGGCAGGCTGTTCCATTGGTTGATTGTTCTCACTGTCAGAGAATTTCTCCTTAATTCTAGGTTGCTTCTCTCCTTGGTTAGTTTCCATCCATTTTTTATTGTCTTGGCTTCTGGTGCTTTGGATAATAGGGTCAATCAATCAGAAAAGAGCTGGAAGGGACCTTGGAGGTCTTCTAGTCCAACCCCTTGCTCAAGCAGGAGACCCTATGCCATTTCAGACACGTGGGTGTGCAATCTCTTCTTAAAAGCCTCCAATGTTGGAGCATCCACAACTTCTGAAGGCAAGCTTTCTCACTGGTAATTGTTCTCACTTAATTCTAGGCTGCTTCTCTCCTTGGTTAGTTTCCATCCATTTTTTGTCTTGCCTTCTCATGGTTTGGAAAATAAGTTGACCCTCTCCTCTTTGTGGCAACCCCTCAAATATTGGAACACTGCTGTCATGTCCCCCCTAGTCCTTTTTTTCCTCTAGATCAGTGTTTCCCAACCTTGGCAACTTGAAGATGTCTGGACTTCAACGAATGCTGGCTGGGGAATTCTAGGAGTTGAAGTCCAGACATCTTCAAGTTGCCAAGGTTGGGAAACACTGATCTAGATGGACTAAGGGTGACATGATAGCGTTGTCAGGCCGAAGCTATTTTAATTGGGATCTTTGGCCTGCCACACTTTATACTATTCTACTAAGCATTCTCTATTGTGGGAGAATGGGAGGGGGGATTGTTTGAAGTTGTTGGCATGCAGCCATAACAAATTCTTTCTAGGAAGCCAAGGTCGTCCTTTGTCTCTGCACCTCTGCACCTGCACGGAAGGAGATGGGTGGACCCTGCCAGCATGGCAAGTGAAGATTGGACAACATGATGGATTTGTGGGTGTGGGGACAAGGGCTTGAACTTTTAACTGGGTGGTGACACCCGGAGGACTTCAGATTCGGGTTTCACCCAGATGTGCCAACATGGCTCTGTTAATAAATTGGATTTTTAAGGACTACTTTGCCTTGGACTCTGATTTAATTTTGGATGCTATGTGGAACCCTGACAAGCGTTGTGTTCCAATATTTGAGGGGCTTCTATTTTCTTTGATGTCCATGTTGCCTACATCAGGGGTGTCAAACTTGATTTCATGAGGGCCGCATCAGGGTTGTGTTTGACCTCGGAGGGGTAATTGGGGGGACATGGCCAGGATGGGTGAGGCCAGCTTGATGTCACTCGTGTTAGGGCCGCCTGTGGTGGCCCAAGCACTCTGCCAGCGAAAATGGGCTCCCAAGCACCGTTTTTGGCTGTGACGGCCTCCTGCAACCCTCTGCCAGAGGCCGGATCTAAGCACACCGTGGGCCGGATCCGGCCCCCAGGCCTTGAGTTTGACACCCCTGACCGACATTAATCTAATAGAGCTTGTAGAGTGTTGCAGTTTCTCAACTGGAAAGTCCCCACTTCTTATCAAACGCAAAGGAAAGTATTTGATTTACACTTTAATGGCATTCAATTCTCCTCTCCCTTATTTTTTTGTACATTTTAACCTGCTGTGACATGTTGGGTCATTTTATGGAACTGTGTTTAATTAGCCTGACTGTGAAATTGCTTTGTGAGCTGCCATAACTTAGCTAAAAGGAAGGAAGCCCTTTTTTTTCACCATCTGAAAAGGTTTTGAAAATCAATTTCAGTTGTTACAAATTTTATTCCCCCCCCCCAATCTGAATAATAGGCTTGACCACTAATGGCTACTTTGGCATCCTCTATCTTGGCATACAATTTTTGCAGGCACTAATTGACTTGTGTAAAATGGGAACAACCCTCGGATACGGTATTGTTGAGTAGCAGTACACAACAAAGCACTTAGTGCATTAAAAGTACTGTAACAATCGGGCTTTATTTTTTTTGCAAGCACAGATTTTTCTCAGAAGCACACATTAAATCTTGGGGCACTTGTAGGGTTTCAGTACTGTACAGAACTTGGGAGCAGCCCCAAATGGTTTGAAAACGGAACATTCCTGGAAGATTAAATAGGATAATTTTTGAATATGGGTCATTAAAGTCCGTACCATGCCTTGCCTGATACAGATGGTCCTCGACTCACGACCACAATTGAGCCCAACATTTCTGTTGTGAAGCATGACGGTTGTTCAATGAGCTTTGCCCCCTTTTACGACCTTTCTAGCTGCAGTCGCTAAGGGAATCACTGCAGTTCTTAACCTGGTAACACGGCTATAAAGTGAATCTGGCTCCCCCATTGACTTTGCTTGTCAGAAGGACACAAAAGGGGTTCACATCAGGGGTGAAATTCAATCGGCTTGAGGTGGCGCAGTGGTTAAAATGCAGCACTGCAGTTCAGCAGTTCAGCTGTTCAAATCTCACCGGATCAAGGTTGACTCAGCCTTCCATCCTTCCGAGGTCGGTAAAATGAGGACCCAGATTGTTAGGGGCAATATGCTGAACCCTGTAAACCGCTTAGAGAGGGCTGTAAAGCACTATGAAGTGGTATATAAGTCTAAAAAAAAGCCAGTAGGGACGATTTGAATTGGTTTGCCAAACCGGTAAAAACCACCCCTGGTTGGCCCCGCCCATGCCTGCCCGGTCGCCGCTCACCCTTTCCCGCCGCTTGCTCACCCCTTCTGGCCAGGTCAGGAAATGCACGATTGCACAGCTCCGGCCTTGTGCCGGAGCCTCCGCCCACTCGCTGCCTTGCTCACCTACCTTCGCACCTTAGGGGGGGATACGGCGAGGCTCGGCCGCCTTTCGCGCCAAGAAGCCTCCAGCCACCGGCGGTCATTTTCGGCTGCCTTCAGAGCAGCTCCGCTGTGAAGGGAGGGAGAAAAGTCCGGCTTCTCTGTGCCACAGCATTCAACGTGGCTGCTTCTCACCTCCTTCTTGGGCTCACACACACAGAGCAAACATGAGAAGGAGGCGAGAAGCAGCCAAGTTAAATGCTGCAGCAAACAGAATCCAAACTTTTCTCCCTCCACTCACAGCGGAGCTGCTGCAGCCTGTCCCTTTAAGGTACTTCGACCCCCGGGAGGGAGGAGGCCAGGGGGGGGACCATAAAGGGAGTAGAAGCTCCGCTGTGAATGGAGGGAGAAAAGTTCGGCTTCTCTCTGCCACAGCATTCACTATGAGCCCTTCTGGTGCTCATACACACTTTTTTTCCTACCGGGTTCTGTGGGCATGGCTTGGTGGGGAGGTCATGTGACTGAGTGGGTGTGAGTGACATCGAGTTGGCCACACCCACTCAGTCACAGGACCACCACTGCCAAGCCACGCCCACAAAACCGGTAGGGAAAATTTTTGAAATTCACCCCTGGTTCACATGACCCAGGGACAGTGCAACCGTCATAAATGTGAGTCAGTTTCCAAGCACCCGAGTTTTGATGACATGACCCTGGGGATGCTACAATGGTTGTTAAGTGTGAAAAATGGTCATAAGTCACTTTTTTCAGTGCTGGTGTGACTTCAACCATCACAACCTGTGGCCCTAATGCCATTTTTTGTTCTAGGCTTCATCGTACTAATCCCAACATTCTGCTGGAGTTTCAATGAACTTGAGGAAGGGATAACGGAGGTAGGGTGGGGATTATCCATCCCTCTCCAGACTGGCATGCAGTTTTCAGCACGTTATTCTTGAGAAAGTCTGCGACTTCAGCTTTCGTGTGGTATGTAGGCCACCTTTTAGCAAGTACATTTTCTTTTTCTTTCCTTTTTTTGAAAAGTTTTTAAAAAATTTTTCACAATTTTTTCACAAGTTTTTTTTCGCAAGTTTTTTTCACAAGTTTTTTTATTTTTTTTTTCACAAGAGCTGAGATGGTGCAGTGGTTAAATGCAGCACTGCAGGCTACTGCTAGTTCAGCAGTTCAGCTGTTCAAATCTCACCAGGCTCAAGGTTGACTCAGCCTTCCATCCTTCCGAGGTCGGTAAAATGAGGACCCAGATTGTTGGGGGCAATATGCTGAACTCTGTAAACCGCTTAGAGAGGGCTGTAAAGCACTATGAAGCGGTATATAAGTCTAAGTGCTATTGCTATTGCTATTGCTAATCTCCATATACACTTCCATGCATATACCATAAGTCATATCAAAACGTACATAATTATACATTTCTATCCAACATATCATAAATCAATATCCTAGTTTTACACCTATTTATACTGCTATTTATCAGTCTGTTTTTCCTTCATTTCACAGCACTCCCCTCCCTCTATCTCCCTCTCCACCTTCTACCTTCTTTCTCCTTCTCTCCCCCTTCCTACTTCCCTCCTCCTCTTCTCCCACCCTGTTAAGGTGAGAATAAATCTCATAGAGGCGATGCGGATCTTTTCTTGGAATTCAGACATTTAGAAATAAAGCCGAGATTAAAAGTCTAATAGAAAATATTTATTTCAGTACAAAAACAATAAATCATGAATAGTTACATCTTGCTAATAAATCGTGATCGCTCCGGTCAGAGTCAAAGGCAGAAAAAGAATAATGGAGAATCAGAAATGCACACATGCGCAGAAGATCACATCACGTGTCCTGCTTGTATTGGAATGTACCATAATATTAGGATAGGGGTGCATCACCCTGCATAGACATACAACTGGCAATATTCACTACGTGACACACCCTTCCCTTTTTACTTCCTCTTTCTCCCTCTTAACCTTTCCCTGAATGAACTAATCATAGTTCACCTTATGTTTAACAGACTGATAATATATACTCCTACATCATTTAATTACCGATGCCCCTTCTAGACTCATATACTTTCTATATCGTATCTATACATATAACTTCTTTTTTTCTAGGTATATACTGCTGTTCTAATGCTGCCTCCTCTACAACCTAATTTTGTCACCTGGGTCTGTCACATTTTATTATCCATTTTCTTCCAATTTAATCAGTCTAACTTAACTTCTATACATACAGTATTCATTTTCTATCCAGTCATAAAATTTCACCCATACATTAATATTAATATTAATTCTGAATCTTCCTTGTCTTTCATTTTCATTGTCAGTAGACACCACATTTTCACTGTGATATTTCTTCAGCCTTGGGAGATAGCAGATCTCACTTTGGGAGGTAGTAATAGTTAAAGAAGCTGAGCTTGTCAGCTGGGAAGCTGACAGGAATGGGAGCTCACCCCGTTGCGAAGTGCTTGGGTCTCGAACCCGAGGACTTCGCAGCAGGGTGAGCTCCCATTCCTGGCTCCAGCTCCTTGTCCACCTAGCAGTTTGAAAGCATGCAAATGCAAGTAGGTAAATAGGTATCACTTTGGCGGGAAGGTAACAGTGTTCCATGCACCTTTGGCATATAGTCATGCTGGCCACAGAACTGCGGAAATTGTCTTTGGACAATTCTAGTTTCCCTCGGCCAATAAACGGAGATCAGCACTGTGCCCTAGAGTCGGACGCAACTTGACAAGGAAACCTTTACCTTTTTAAGGTGAAATATTTAGCCTCTTTGCTAGGATGGCAACTGGAAGAGGCAGGAGGTTGTTTAGAGGTAGAAATGACTTTGGGTCCTTGGTGCTCTCTGAATTTGGTTGTGATGATGTTACCTAGTTGGGTAATGAAACGTTTGCAAGAATAACAACCAAGCTCAGAGAGTTTCAAGGACTCTCGGTTCAACCCTGAGCTTCAAATATTCCCTTTTCTTGGTATTTCCTCTCTATTTGCAGAAGGAGAAAATGAAAATTTTGCAAAGTGAACTTGTTGAAAGATTTGTGTTGTCTCTAGGTTGAAATCTTTCCTTCTCTTTTAATAGAACCAGGCACCAAATTTAATATTTCTCAAGCCTGTTTTTTCCCCAGCTTCAAAATATGTTTCGTTCTTACCTTCTCTAATAAAAGCCCTGGTGGTGCCGTTAGAATGTAATATTGCAGGCTGACTTCTGCCCACAGCCTGGAGTTCAATCCTGATGGGCTCATGGTTGACTCCTCCTTCCATCCTTCCAAGCAGGGGTGAAATGCTACCGGTTCGGCCCGGTTTCGGCGTACCAGTAGCGGTGGTCACCGGTACTTCGGAGAACCGGTAGCGCCCACAGCGCAAGGCTCTGCCCACCTGCCCGGACATCGCCATTTTCTTTTTTTTAAACCCTCTGCGCATGAGCAAAGTCTGCTGCGCATGCGCAGAGGGTGAAAAAGCGTGCACGATGGTGGAGCGGGCATGAGTGAAGCACGTGTGCGCACGTAAAATGCGCACTTCCGAACCAATAGGGAAAGTAAGTAGATTTCACCACTGCTTCCAAGGTTGGTAAAATGAGGACCCAGATTGTTGGGGGGCAATATGCTGACTCTGTAAACCGCTTAGAGAGGGCTGTAAAGCACTGAGAAGCGGTATATAAGTCTAAGTGCTTTTGTTATTGCTATAATTGAGTCACGCAGTAGCAGACCCCATCGCAGTTGTGTGTTGCCAAATCCTTCTCCTGCCTGCTGCCGTTTTCTGCTGAATGACTGAAGTAGCGAACAGAATTGTGGAAGATCTTCTATTGTCCCTGTCTGAAAAGTCAAAGAAATTTTGAGTGTGTGCCGTTCAGTCCGTCTTTCCAGATTGAAAAACGCCTCAAAGCCAGCTTCAATTCATATTAACTGCTGCAGTTGCCAGGAGTGCATTTGACAGAGAACTGTTTACGGAAATGTATTGGGTATTATGAAAATATATTGTCATGAACACAAACTTTAAATAAAGCAACCTATATTTTTTTTCCCCCAAGTTGTTATGATCAGGAAAGCATTTGTGGCTTTGCAGGAAACCGCAATCTTGGAACACTGCTGGAATATTAAGTAGGAAACAGCTAGTCTTTTGCTTTTAAGAAAAACTGGAAATTTTATGGACAGGTGGTCCTTGACATACGAACACAATTGAGCCCAAAATTTCCATCGCTGAGTGAGTCTGTTGGGAAGTGAGTTTTGCCCCATTTTATGACCTTTCTTGCCCCAGTTGTTAAGTGAATCACTGCAGTTGTTTGGTCATTAAGCAAAACGGGCTTCCCTCATTGACTTTGCATGTTAGAAGCTGGATGGAAAGGTTACAAATGATGATCACATGACCTCCAGATAGTTCATCATCTTCCCTTAGCAACCCCATAATCCCTTGTGGAGTGGAGTCTGGGCAACTGAATGGAGCTGAGTGTTTACTGGCCGGATGCCCTTCCTGTCGCCAATGTGGAGTTTTGTTCAGCAGATATATATTCTCAGTGTGCCCAGAGAGAGAAATATCTGCCTCTACCTAGGATCGAACTCACAGCCTCTGATTGTTTAATCACTGCACCACTCGACCTCCAGATAGTTCAACTGTCATAAATACATGCCAGTTGCCAAGCACACAGATTTTGATCATATGGCCACATGGATTCTGCAACAGTTGCAAAAACCAGGTATAGGTCTCTTTCATTCGGTGCTGTTGTCACTTTGGTCACTAAACAAATGGTCAGAAATTGAGGAGTACCTGTACTTCAGTTTTTCTCCAACCTGTGCTTCTATTTGCAGACATATCTGAGACTCCAGTGGACAGGTAGTCCTTGACTTACAACCACAATTGAGCCCAACATTTCTGTTGCTAAGTGACATATTTGTTAAGTGAATTTTGCCCCATTTTACGACTTTCCTTGCCACAGTCGTTAAGTCAATCGCTGCAGTTGTTAAGTTAGTAACACGGTTGGAAAGTGAATCTGGTTTTCCTAATGACTTGGCTGGTCAGAAGGTCGCAAAAGGGGATCACATGACACGCGGGACACTAAAACCGTCATAAATATGAGTCAGTTGCCAAGCGTCCGAATTTTGATCACGTGACCATGGGGATGCTGCAATGATTGTAAGTGTGAAAAGCAGTTCTAAGTCATTTTTCAGTGCTGTTGTTACTTTGAACGGCCACTAAATGAACTGTCATAAGTCGAGGACTACCTGTATTTGCTTGTTGCAAAATTCCAAGTTTTCTCATCAGTCGTCCGCTTTACAAATCCTTGCTTTACTTGCCCATTGTTTTTTTCCCAGAGTGAATCTGACTTCCCCACTAACTTTGCTTGTTCCCAAAAGGTGATCACATGACCTGAGGACACTGCGACCGTCATAAATGTGAGCCAACCGTCCTAATTTTGATCCTAGGACCAGAGGGTTGCTGCAACGATCATGTGAAAAATGGTCATAAGTCGCTTCTTCAGCACTGTTGTAACTTGAAACAATCTCTAAAAAAAACCTGCGAAGGCTACCTTTAAATGTATGAAATGGGCACACTACCTTTCTGATTTAAGATCCAGTGAAGATCAGAAACAAGGACACTGATGGCGAACCTTTTTTTCCTTGGGTGCTGAAATAGTGTGTGCGCACGCTATCGCTTGCGCGTGCATGCCCACACCCATAATTCAAAGCCCCCCACTCACCCCCCTGCGCATGCATGTGTGACCCGCCCACTCCCCCATTTCCCGACTTCCTGTGGGCCCGATAGGCCCGTTTTTCACCCTCCCCAGGCTCCAGAGGCTTTCTTGGAGCTTGGGGAAGGTGAAAATGCTCCCCCCGCCACCGCGGAGGCCCACTGGAAGCCGAAATCGCCCTCCCAGAGCCTCCGTGCGAGCCAAAAATCAGCTGGCGGGCACGCACATGTGCGCTGGAGCTGAGCTAGGGCAATGGCTCGCGTGCCAGCAGATATGGCTCCGTGTGCCACCTGTGGCACCCGTGCCATAGGTTCGCCATCACTGAACTAGGAGAAGGAGCAAGTCAAGAATTTCTTCCAATGGATCACCCACAAGATCTGTGAATTTTTTGTCGCTGCAATTAGAACTTTTCTTTGGCAATTTGAGCTACGTGGCAGCCAAGTCAGAAATAAATCAACCGGTTATGGGGTGCAGCAGTAATGGGTTTCACTTACCTTTTGCTACCGGTTTGGAGATGTGTGCGCGCGTGCTACTTCTGCGCATGTGCAGAGCGTCCGTGATGACGTCCAGGTGGGTGGGCGGAGCTTCCCACCGCCACTTCTACCGGTTCGCCTGAAGCGGGGTGAACCGGTAGAAACCCACCACTGGTGTGCAGAATGAAGAATCATGAAGCTGATTCTGGAACAAAGAATCTTGAAATGTCTTTGGATAATAGCAATAGCACTTAGACTTATATACCGCTTCACGGTGCTTTACCGCCTTTCTAAGCGGGTTACAGAGTTCAGCCTCTTGCCCCCAACAATCTGGGTCCTCATTTTACCCACCTCGGAAGGACAGAAGGCTGAGTCAACCTTGAGCCGGTCAGGATCGAACCCTTCCTTCCTTCCTTCCTTCCTTCCTCCCTCCCTCCCTCCCTCCCTCCCTCCCTCCCTCCTAATAGCACTCAGACTTATATACCGCTTCACAGTGCTTTACAGCCCTCTCTAAGCGGTTTACAGAGTTGGCCTATTGCCCCCAACAATCTGGGTCCTCATTTTACCCACCTCGGAAGGATGGAATGCTGAGTCAACCTTGAGCCTGGTGAGATTCGAACTGTCAAATTGCAGGCACTCTAACCACTGCGCCACCACGGCTCTTAATAATATTGAAATAAAAGGTGATTGCTATGCAATATGACAAAGTGGGTGTATGGAAGTGATATAAGGCTTTTGTTTGACGGAACTACTTGGTTCCTCATATCTCATGAATCCTGAATCCATCCCAACTCTTCATAGTTTTACCTAATTCCCGCCCCCCTCTCAAAAAATTGAATGGGTTAAAAAAAAAAGGTGAGACAGAATGTGTCTGCTCAATTCCTGTGTTTCAACCCCAAACACCAATTGCCGATTGATCATTGTTATGATTTCAAATCTCCATAATACATGTGAATATTCTGATCGTCACTCGATGGTTCATTTCCCCAGCTGTTATGGCACAGGAAGAAGAACCTGGAGATTCTCCATCATCTAAATCATGGTTGTCTCTAAGGTGTTTTTTTTAAAAAAGGCAACTGGACTTTCTTGGTTTTTTTGTTTTTCTTTGAAAATGTTTCACTTCTCATCCAAGAAGCTTCTTCCGTTTCAGAAGAACAGGAGAAGCTTCTTGGATGAGAAGTGAAATGCTTTCATAGAAAACAACAACAACAACAAGAAAGCCCACTTGCCTTCTGGAACAGGAAGAATATGTAGCTCATATTCCTCTGTGCAGTTTATAAGCCATAATATGCAACATCAAGAATCAAGATCATGTGAGGTGTTAATACCACTTTATAATGCCTTAATAAGGCCACACTTGGAATACTGCATCCAGTTTTGGTCGCCACGATGTAAAAAAGATGTGGAGACTCTAGAAAGAGTGCAGAGAAGAGCAACAAAGATGATTAGGGGACTGGAGGCTAAAACATATGAAGAGCGGTTGCTGGAACTGGATATGTCTAGTTTAATGAAAAGAAGAACTAGGGGTGACATGATAGCAGTGTTCCAATATCTCAGGGGCTGCCACAAAGAAGAGGGAGTCAAGCTATTCTCCAAAGCACCTGAGGGTAGAACAAGAAGCAATGGGTGGAAACTAATCAAGGAGAGAAGCAACTTAGAACTAAGGAGAAATTTCCTGACAGTGAGAACAATCAACCAATGGAACAAGTTGCCTCCAGAAGTTGTAAATGCTCCAATACTGGAAGTTTTGAAGAAGAGATTGCCTGAAGTGGTGTAGGGTATCCTGCCTAAGCAGGGGGGGTGGACTAGAAGACCTCCAAGGTCCCTTCCAACTCTGTTATTCTATTCTATTCTAACATAATATGTACCATTCAGACAATGCAAGCATACATTAAAAAAGAAAACCATTATCCTTTCATCATCAGTCAACCAACTTAGTTGCAGATATAAAGGAGACCAGAAAGTCAGCTTAGGAATGACTATTGGACAGTTTTCAGTGACTTTAATTTCAATTAGCACTTTAAAATAACTTTTGGATTAACAGGTCAAGGTCAATGGGCATCCAGCAGATGTGTGATCTCCTGGTCTTCTCTCTAAGTTTAACATGGAGTGACATCAGGAAGGAGATCCAGTCCATAGTGCCATAGGGATTATAATGGTTTCTCACATTTCTTGACCTGTTTTGAAATCCACCGGAGAGGCTTGATGAAAGAATCACACACAATGACAGCTATTTTGTAGAGGAGGAGGAATATGGAGTAGGAAAATGTTGTGTTAACAGGAATATTGCTCATCAAGTTGGGAAATCCTCAAAAGACGTCATTACAGATGTCTATGGAGATTCTCAGTCCTCCAGGTCATGGTTGTCCCAAAGATGCTTTTTGAAAAGGCAACTGGACTTTGTTTTTCCTTGAAGACATTTCACTTCTCATCCGAGAAGCATCTTCAATTCTGACTGAATGGTTCTATCACCTTAGGATGATAAAGGGTCTGGAAAATAAAACATACAAAGAGCGATAGCAGGAACTGAGCTTGTCCAGTCTAGCGAAGAGAAGGACCAGGGGAGACATGATAGCAGTGTTCCAATACTTGAGGGGATGCCACAGAGAGGAGGGGGGTCAGGCTGTTCTCTATGGCACCAGAAAGCCAAACAAGGAATAACAGATGGAAGCTGACCAAGGAGAAATTCAACCTGGAAGTGAGGAGAAACTTTCTGACGGTGAGAGCGATCAACCAGTGGAACAGCTTGCCAGCGGAGGTCGTGAGAGCCCCAACACTTGCGACCTTCAAGGGGAGACTGGACTGCCATCTGTCTCAAATGGTGTAGGAACTCCTGCTTGAGCAGGGGGTTGGACTAGATGACCTATAAGGTCCCTTCCAACTCTAATAATAAATCTAAACCTTCTGACTGTGTTGTAAACACGGTGTTGTATCTCCTGTTTGCAACACAGCTCCAGGAATTCCCACACCCATTTGCACTATTCAGATGCCCCAGATAAACCTCCAAGTGGCCTCAATGATTCTCAGAGGGAGTACTAACAACCAGATGACTGCAAGGAATATAAATCCTTCCATCCTCCACCATTCAGTCAGCTTTGAAGAAGCTTCTTGGATGAGAAGTGAAACATCTTCAAGGAAAAACAAAGTCCAGTTGCCTTTTGAAAGAGCACTTTTGGGACATGTCAACACAAATGTTCTTCATCCTCACAAAGTTAGCTTTAGTTGTCAGCGCCAGGATGGTTTTATAAGTGTGACTGATAGGTAAGGTGTGGATAATTTTCATCCTCCATGAGCAAAGGTTGGGTCTCTTCCATGTTTCTTTTCTTCTTTCGAGTCCCCAGTGTGATGAGTCCTTTGATCGCCATTGCTATTATGGCACCAATCACAGCAGCTCCGAGTAACCATGGCCAGATCCGACGAGCTTGTTCCAAGTAAGGGGTGAGGAAAGTCTGAAAGGGAGAAGCTGTAAAAAAGAAAAGAAAGAAAAAAGAACATGTCTTTTATTGTACACCAAGTACCCTTGTCTGGAATCAGAACCTGATCAGAAATCTGGTGAGTTATAGATGAGCCTATATGACTATGAGCTTATCAGGACTGCAAACTAGACTGGAAAGTTTAAAAAAAGTCCCAGAAATAATCAGTGGCCAAACATTTATTTACTGTGGTCAAGAAACTACATAAATGGTTGTCACCATGAAGCCACCATGCATCTAGCACAATGAGGGGAGGAGCCTCACGAGGTTAGAATGCTGGGCTGATGATTGACAGGCTTGTGTTCGAGACCTGTTGCTGCCGTGGGATGGGGCGAGCTCCCGTCAGATGCTCCAGCTCCTGCCGACCCAGGGTTTTGACAGTGGGCGACTGTGAGTAGATAAATGGGTACCACTTTGATGGGCAACTTAATGGCGACATGAAAGGAGCCCCCACTGGGCATCCCCTGGGCTACAGTGAGCAAATCCTTCCACCATGGAAGCACCAAAGTATTAGTAATAAAGGGAGCAACCTTTTTTCTATATGCAAGTAGTCCTGGACTTATGACAATTGAGCCCAAAATTTCCATTGACAATTGTTCAATGAGTTTTGCCCCCTTTTTTGACCTTCCTTGCCAAAGTTGTTAAGTGAATCTCTGCAGTTGTTAAGTTAGTACCATGGCTGTTAAGTGAATCTGGCTTCCCCAGTGCCTTTGCTGGTCAGAAGGTTGCAAATGGTGTGAACACATGACCCCAGGACACTGCAACCATCACAGATTTTCCCCATTGTCCATATCCTAAATATTGAACCGGTTGCCGAGATTCCAAATTTTGACAACATGACAAATAGAGGTGCTGCAATGGTTGTAAGAGTGAAAAACGGTCATAAAGAAACAACTTTTCTTTCCACATTTGTTAAGTGAATCACTGCAGTTGTTAAATTAGTAACATGGTTGTTAAATGAATCTGGTTTCCCATTGACTTTGCTTGTCGGAAGGTCGCAAAAGGGAATCATATGATCCCCGGACGCGACCATCATAAATATGAGCCAGTTACCAAGAATGTTGATCATGTGACCATGGAAATGTTGCAATGGTCATAAGTGTGAAAAATGGTCATAAGTCACTTTTTTCAGTGCCATTGTAACAAGGAACAGTCACTAAATGAACAGTTTAGTGCCCCCGGCACGAGTGCTCTGCCAGCAAAAATGGAGCTCGGGAGGGCCGTTTTCGCTAGCAGAGGGTTTCAGGAGGTCATCACAGCCACGCGCGGCCCTCCCGAGCTCCGTTTTCACTGCGGCCCGATGGGCCTTGACAGAGGTGGGCTTCACATAATTTAACAACAGGTTCGGCCAGAATCAAAAATGTGAGCACATGCGCACTGCATCACAAAACACGTCAATTCGCTCATGCACGCCATCCACGCCTGCATGCAGTGTCAACAAACACAGCAATTTGCTCGCGCACTACATCCGTGCATGTGTGCGGCATCAAAAAACACAGCAATATAGGACAGGATTGCGCCCGGGCACCCACAGGTCGCCACTACCGGTTCGCCCGAACCGGTCTGAACCGGCTGATTCCCACCTCTGGGCCTTGAGTTTGTCACCCCTGCTTTAGAGTATAATTCTTTTAGAAAATCTAAACCTGCCGGAAATAGTCCCTTTGCTGTGGACTTAAAAAAAAAGGATCTTGCATAAATCTGAAGATTGCCATTCCTACCATAAAAAGTCGTTTATCAAAGACTTTCCCCACTAAATCTGACTATAGTCACCTTCACAATCTCCCTGCATGCATTTCTGGCCTGGACTCCCCTGCTGATAGGTACCTGTTCCAATAGCCTTGAAAGGAAATCATAATTACTTTTCCAAAGATTGACTGTTTCTGCGAATAATTAAGTCAATGCAGATAACAGTTGTAATAAGCGACAGCACATTATCTGCAGGATGAGGGGATAGGGGCAGCGAAGGGGAAATCTCTTCCTTCCTCTTGTCTACTTTTCTCTTTTCAATTACTTTTATTTTCCTTTCCCCCGTGACCTCCCCCAAAATTGCCTAGGGCTACAAATTTCCTATTTTTCTAATCCCTCCTGTTAATTTGACGTTTTAATTTTGTTTCCGGTCACATATTTAAACACATATATCTCAAGAGGACTGTTCCTGGGGGCTGTCAACTCTAATTAATGCCAATTGGTCAACCTTCATCATTGTTTCATTGGAACTAAATAGAGGTTTTTCAGCGCCACCTGATCGGATCCCCAAAACAACTCTTTAGAAGGAGCTCGTTTGTAGCATTCCGTGTGGTTGTTGATTAAACTGCATTTTTTAGAAGGAAGACTTTGGCTGGCTGTTCTTGAAGAGTATACACAATTCTACACAGAGGTTCACAGGTTCGTGTCATATAAATTAGAATAACAGAGTTGGAAGGGACCTTGGAGGTAGAATAGAATAGAATAGAATAGAATAGAATAGAATAGAATAGAATAGAATAGAATAGAATAGAATAGAATAGAATAGAATAGAATAGAATAGAATAACAGAGTTGGAAAGGACCTCTCTAGTCCAATCCCCTGCTTAGGCAGGAAACCCTATACCACTTCAGACAAATGGTTATCCAACATCTTCTTAAAAACTTCCCGTGTTGGAGCATTCACAACTTCTGGAGGCAAGCCGTTCCACTGATTAATTGTTCTCTCTGTTCTTGCCTCCAGTCCCCTAGGTGCTAGATTATTTATTTATTTATTAGTTGCATTTGTATGCCGCCCACTCCACAGAGATAAGAGTTAACACAATTCAAGTGAGGTTAGACTTCTTATGTTCTTGTTGGAACATAAAAAGAATGCAGAGAAGAGCAACAAAGATGATTAGGGGACTGGAGGCTAAAACATATGAAGAACGATTGCAGGAACTGGGTATATCTAGTTTGATGAAGAGAAGGACTAGGGGAGACATGATAGCAGTGTTCCAATATCTCAGGGGTTGCCACAAAGAAGAGGGAGTCAAACTATTCTCCAAAGCACCTGAAGGCAGGACAAGAAGCAATGGGTGGAAACTAAACAAGGAGAGAAGCAACTTAGAACTAAGGAGAAATTTCCTGACAGTTAGAACAATTAATCAGTGGAACAGCTTGCCTCCAGAAGTTGTGAATGCTCCAACACTGGAAGTTTTTAAGAAGATATTGGATAACTATCTGTCTGAAGTGGTGTAGGGTTTCCTGCCTAAGCAGGGGGTTGGACTAGAAGACCTCCAAGATCCCCTCCAACTCTGTTATTCTATTCTATGATGATTCTAGGCTGATTCCTCTCTTGAGTCCAGCCCCAGGTTCTGCCTGTCCCATTCCTACAGTTATTGAAATAAAGTTTGAGCTTCTTCCTCCCTTCTATCTTCTCAAATTCTTATCCCCTCAAACTTCTAGGTTTGGGCAAACCACAGTATGTTGGATTGATTATTTAAACCCAGCAATCTGGAGCTTACAGAAACCATGGTTTGGGAACTGGAACAAAGCAGCTGTGGGTTTATAGCTTGCTCTCAAAGTAATTTAACACATAAAATTGAAAGAAATGGCACAGACGGAATGAAGAGAAACTAGGACTTGTTAGCCAACTGGAAAAATATTTCTACTTCAAGGAAACTTTACTTTAAAAAAGAAACAAACTGCATTTAGCTGAAGAGTGAGATGGTTAAAGCGGAGGGCGGCACAGGGCCTATATGGAATTGATTAGTACCTGACCTATTTGCTAAAAATAATGCCACTCTCTATCTATTCCCCCCAAGACAGAAGATTAAATGGTTTGGTGAAAAAGCATTGCACAGAGGATCACTCTGGCAGAATGCCTACTGGTGTTGGATGGGATGTGGTGGCCAGAAAGGGTGGGAGGAAAAGAGATTTAAACATTACTGGGGCTGAAACATTCCCCGTCACCCTTGGTAACTGGTCTCCGGGCTCTTTCTGCCAAAGCTAAAATACACTGTATGAAGTTTTGCAGCAGGGACAGGCATAGGGGCTTCGAGGCAGCTCTTGGCTTGTATTTATCACCTTTGAAGAGCAAGCAAACAGAATGCACACCAGGGGTGAAATCCTCCCGGTTCGCTCTTACATGTCGGTCGGCGCCGCCGCAGAGCCGAAGAAACTGGTGGTGTTCGTGGTGCAGGGCTTCTCCCGCCCGCTTCCCCTGCCCGCCTGGACGCCGCCATTTGCGTTCTTTTGCCCTCTGCGCATGCGCAAAGTGTTCGGCATGCGCAGAGGACAAAAGAATGCAAATGGCGGTGTCCAGGTGGGCGGGGGAAGCGGGCAGGGGAAGCCCCGCGCCGTGAACACCACCAGCTTCTTCAGCTCTGCGGCGACCGACAGTTAAGAGTGAACCGGAAGGATTTCACCCCTGATGCACACGTATATTGGTAGTCCTCAACTTACAACGGCCTGTTTAGTAACTGTTCAAACTTATGACTGTTTTTCATGTGTCAACCCTGAGGCTGGCCTAATTGTGGCCATTTTCTTTTTGTAGCTTTTCTCTAGGGAGATTTCTCTCCTCACGGCTTCCAGGCTGACACAGCCTGGAGCAAGGGGACCAGAGAGGGTGTGTGTGTAGAGATAGCTGGGGTGTTGTAGCCTAAATAAAATTCTTTCCCCTGGGAATCAAGGACATTCGTGCGGTTGTTCGAAAGGTGGAGACTGAGGTCACCTAGCAACTGGACTACATGCTGATTGGATCATGTGACAGGGAACTCGGGGAGGGTGTGACAAAGTTTTACTTTTAATTGGGTGTAAAACCGGCGGGAACGTAGAGCCGGTTTTGCACCAAGACTGTGCCAATTTGATATTTATTTATTTATTTTATTTATTTATTTGTCAAACATGTATAGGATAGTAGTAGTTTGTATAAACATAAGTAAAAAGTAACGATAAAAGAGGACAATAGGACAGTAGGAAAGGGACGGTAGGCACAGTGGTGCGCTTATGCACGCCCCTTACAGACCTCTTAGAAACGGGGAGAGGTCGACTGTAGACAGTCTAAGGTTAAAGTTTTTGGGGTTTGGGGAAGAAACCACAGAGTCAGGTAGTACATTCCAGGCACTGATCACTCTGTTGCTGAAGTCGTATTTTCTGCAGTCGAGTTTGGAGCACTTTACATTTAGTTTGAATCTATTACATGCTCGTGTATTGTTGCGGTTGAAGCTGAAATAGTCATTAACAGGAAGGACATTTTGGTATATGATTTTATGAACTACATTTAGATCAGACCGGAGGCGACGTAGTTGTAAATTGTCTAATCCCAGTATTTCAAGTCTGGTGGCATAAGGTATTTTGTTGTGAGCGGAGGAGTGAAGGACTCTTCTTGTGAAATATTTCTGGACTCTCTCGATTGTATTTATGTCTGATATGCAATGCGGCGTTCCAGACAGGTGAGCTGTATTCCAGAATTGGTCTAACAAATGTTTTGTATGCTCTGGTTAGTAATGATATGTCCCAATGAAATGTTCTTTGAGGAATAATGCCTGCCTCAGAGTTCTCATTGAAGGGGATGTATTACTTGGAACCTTGAACCTTCTCTGTGGGGGCCCCTGCTCTCTGGAATCAACTCCCCCCAGAAATACAAATTGTCCCCACCTTGATGGCCTTCTGAAAAGCCGTGAAGACATGGCTCTTCCTGCAGGCGGGGTTTTGAGACAATTTCATCTTGGTCTCCCCTATGTATGTAAGATTTTGTATGCTTTTAAAATGTATTTTAAATTGTTTTAAATTGTATTGTTTAGTGGTTCTTCAAATGTTGTACGCTGCCCTGAGTCCCCAGGGAGTAGGGCGGCATATAAGAATCCTAAATAAACAAATAAATCATGCTTATGACTGTTGCCGCATCCCCATGTTTACGTGATCAACATTCAGACACCTCGCCTAAGTTGTAAGTCACGGTTTTTTTTAAGGGAGCTTCAAAAAGTCACTCAGTGAACTGTTACAAGTTGAGGACTACCTGTATTATGCTTCTTAATGAGATCTTATCTCTGAGAGTCCTGCTGAGCCAATGAATCAAAATGAAGACTGGCACGAAAATGTGTACTGCCTTGCCTCTACTGGTCCTCCTTAGAGTGAGGGATCAGATTACCTGGTTCCACGAGATATTCATAGTCGTAGCCCAATTCTTTGGATGAAATGAAGAATTCCCCGTTCCTATAGAGAGGAATGAACGGGACCATGAAATATCCCCGGTTGTGTCCAATAGGAGCGTTGGCTTCTGGGTAGGCCTGAAGCAGCGGTTTGTGTCTCCGGAGCCACTGTTCATAAATGCTGTGGAAGGAAAATTTGATATGAATATTTCAACAAAGGAAACAACGATGCTTTTCAAATCTAAAATAGGTAGGAATAGAATAGAGTAGAGTAGAGTAGAGTAGAGTAGAACAAAACAAAACAAAACAAAACAAAACAACAAAACAAACAAAACAAAACAAACATAGAATAGAATTTTTTATTAGCCAAGTGTGATTGGACACACAAGAAATTTGTCTTTGGTGCATATGCTCTCAGTGTACAAAAAAGAAAAGATACATTTGTCAAGTTTTTTGCCTGCTTTACCTCAGAGCTTGCCTGGAACTTCTTGCTTTCAGTTCATTCCTAGTAAAAGGTAAAAAACAGACCCAGGAAACTACAGACCAATCAGCCTAACATCAATACCTGGGAAAATACTGGAAAAAATAATTAAAAACCAGATCTCACATCATCTAGAAACAAACCAAGTAATAACCAACAACCAACACGGATTTGTTAAGAACAAGTCATGCCAAACCAACCTCATTTCATTTTTCAACACTGTGACCAAATTAGTAGACCAGCGAAATGCAGTAGACATCATATACCTGGACTTCAGCAAAGCATTTGACAAAGTAGACCACAACCTACTTCTTCATAAGCTAGAAAAAAGCGGGATAGACAGCTACACAACCAGATGGATTAACAACTGGCTGACCAACCGTACCCAATGAGTAGTCCTCAATGGCTCTAAGTCCACATGGAGAGAAGTAAGCAATGGCGTACCACAAGGTTCCGTCCTAGGCCCAGTACTCTTTAATATCTTCATAAATGACCTAGATGAGGGAATAGCAGGAGAACTAACCAAATTTGCAGACGATACCAAGCTGGCGGGAGTAGCAAACACCCCAGAGGACAGACTCAAAATCCAGAGGGACCTTGACAGACTCGAGCACTGGGCCCAAACCAATAAAATGAAATTTAACATGGAGAAAAGTAAAATTCTACACCTAGGTAAGAAGAATCAAAAATACACATACAAACTGGGTGAAACCACACTCAATAGCAGCGATTGCGAGAGGGATCTTGGAGTCTTGGTAGACAGCCAACTAAATATGAGCCAGCAGTGTGCAGCAGCAGCCAAAAAGGCCAACGCAGTCCTGAGCTGCATAAATAGAGGGATACAATCAAGGACCAGAGAGGTACTAGTACCACTCTATAAAGCCTTGGTCAGACCACACCTAGAGTACTGCATCCAGTTTTGGTCACCACACTACAAAAAAGACATTGAAACCCTAGAGAAAGTGCAGAAGAGAGCAACCAGGATGATAAAGGGTCTGGAAAATAAAACATACAAAGAGCGGTTGCAGGAACTGAGCTTGGCCAGTCTGGCGAAGAGAAGGACCAGGGGTGACATGATAGCAGTGTTCCAATACTTGAGGGGATGCCACAGAGAGGAGGGGGTCAGGCTGTTCTCTATGGCACCAGAAAGCCAAACAAGGAATAACGGATGGAAGCTGACCAAGGAGAGATTCAACCTGGAAGTGAGGAGAAACTTTCTGACGG
Source organism: Diadophis punctatus similis (assembly GCA_023053685.1). Taxonomy (NCBI): domain Eukaryota; kingdom Metazoa; phylum Chordata; class Lepidosauria; order Squamata; family Dipsadidae; genus Diadophis; species Diadophis punctatus. Next base: position 17,128,846 of record JALIGW010000016.1, read on the forward strand.
TGAGAGCGATCAACCAGTGGAACAGCTTGCCAGCGGAGGTTGTGAGAGCCCCAACACTTGCAACCTTCAAGAGGAGACTGGACTGCCATCTGTCTCAAATGGTGTAGGAACTCCTGCTTGAGCAGGGGGTTGGACTACAAGGTCCCTTCCAACTCTAATAATAAATCTAAATCTAAAAGTACTTTTCACTAGATCAGTGATGGCGAACCTATGGCACGGGTGCCACAGGTGGCACGCGGAGCCATATCTGCTAGCACGTGAGCCATTGCCCTAGCTCAGCTCTAGTGCACATGTGCGTGCCCGCCAGCTGATTTTTGGCTCGCGTGGAGGCTCTGGGAGGGCAATTTCGGCTCCGGAGAGTCTCCGGGTGGCAGGGGGGAGCGTTTTCACCCTCCCCAAGCTCCAAGAAAGCCTCTGGAGCCTGGGGAGGGCAAAAAACGGGCCTACTGGTCCCACTGGAAGTCGGGAAATGGGGGTGTGTGGGGGTCATGCATGCATGCGCAGGGGGGTGGGGCAAGTGGGGGGCTTTGAATTATGGGTGTGGGCACGCACGCGCGTGCGATAGCACATGCACGCACTATTTCGGCACCCGAGGAAAAAAAGGTTCGCCATCACTGCACCAGATCTATGGCGCTAAGGATTTTTCTTTCCTAGGAAATGGATGGAGGCAACCCTGACACAACCGTAATGGACCCTGTCTTAAGCCCTGATAGTTTTAAATCAGCTCAGTCATGTGAGTGACTCGATTTTATGACCTTTTTTGCAGTGGTTATCAAGTGAATATGGCACTCGTAAAACTAATGCAGTGCTCATTAAATGAATGCCATGATTGTTAAGCAGACTGCTTATTCACTACGGCACAGTTTTGCTGAAAATTGCAATTAAGTTGTGGTTTTCAGCAAAAACGTCCTGAGAGATGGTCATGTGATCCTGGGGGGTTCTGCAAATGGGCATAAATGTTGTGTTGCTGAGTGTCTGAGGTGTGATCATGTGTCTGCTGGGGTGGACAGTCATCATAACTTTGGAAGTGAGTGATAGCTCCCACTCTTCCAGGTATGTCATAACTTTGAATGTCACTAAACATTCAAATAAACTCTACAGGTTGTCCTCAACTTACAGCCATTTGTTTAGTGCCCATTTGAAGTTACCAAGGCACTAAAAAGTGACTTATGACCATTTTTCACACTTAACGACCATTGGGGCATCCTTGTGGTCACATGATCAAAACTCAGACGCTTGGCAACTGGCATGCATTTATGATAGTTGCAGTGTCCCTGGGTCTTGTGACCTGACAAGTAAAGTCCAAAGGGAAGCCAGATTCACTTAACAACCATGCTACTAACTTAACAACTGCAGTGATCCACTTAACAACCGTGGCAAGAAAGGTCGTAAAATGGGGCAAAACTCACTTAACAAACTACCTTGCTTAGTAACGAAAATTTTGGGCTCAGTTGTGGCTGTAAGTCGTATTGCTCTTAAATGGGAAGTTGCTGGACTTCTTAGTAAACTACATTTCTTTTTGTCTCGATAAATCTTGTTAAAGTGACTCTGTGAGACTGGTGGCTGGGAAAGAATTGCTTTTGGGCTGTGCCAAGGAACCTGACCAATCACCATTAATAATCATGAAAGCAAAATAAAGCAAGTCCAACAGAAACTCAAGAATTGCTTTAACTCTGCAATTGAAAGCTGACCAAGAAACATCCTTAAGGGCTACAACTTGAGGGCCCCAGTGAAAAAACCCTGTGAAATGGAGATGTGGAGGATGTTTTTCTGCCGTAAATCTAAATGGGAGGGTTAGACCATGCAAGAGAAGGTATAAGACTGTAAGGCAGTGGTTCTCAACCTTCCTAATGATGCCACCCTTTAATACAGTTCCTCATGTTGTGGTGACCCCCAACCATAAAATAATAAAATTATTAGGAAACTCAGGGGTGGGTTCTAACTTACCTTGCTGCCGGTTTGCTTCCTCCTGCGCTGTGTGGCCGCGACTCATGGGCACACGTGCGCTTTGCGCATGCGCAGTGCCATTTTTTTAAAAAAAAATGCAAAAAAACAAGAGCCCAAAACAAGATTGCAATGCATGCGCAGTGCCGGAAATTCAGCTTCTGCGCATGCTCAGAAGTTCCCATGGTACAGATTTTTTGTTTGCAGTAGTCTATTTGCATGTGGGTGGACCTGCCTGGAGACGGATAGAGGAGCGGTGTCTCGGTTCCTAAGACCATCGGAAATATGTGTTTTCCGATGGTCTTAGGCGACCCCTGTGAAAGGGTAGTTCGACAGGTTGAGAACCGCTGCTGTAAGGCAACTTGTTCAAATTTGGAAGGAATCTAACACAGTATCCTGAATGTCATGGATTCTTGATTCTTGTGAATTGTTTGCTTCCTTCTGGAGTTACACACAGAAAACAGTTTCAAAAATGAAAGGAGACAACCGCAACACATGCGTAAACATTCATGTTTTCTGCGTTGGGCAGATGAGCCCATCCGCCTGTTCAATAAATGCATGGAAAAATGGATGATCTGTGCCCATGTATTCTAACTTCCCATGAGTTTTGCACATCAATGTGATCAATAGGTTCCTGATTGTACAGAGCAGCTCAGAGGCGCAGCTATACTTCATGCTTCCTGCCTTGTTTCTGCGCGGTTCAGATGAGCCCATCCACATGCTCAATGAAAGGTAAAGATTTCCTCCACCCAGTTGTGTCTAACTCTAGGGGGTGCTGCTCATCTCTGTTTCTTAGCTGAGGGAGTCTGCGTTCTCCGAAGACCCTTTCCGTGGTCATGTGACCAGCATGACTATATGCTGAGGCACATGGAATGCTGTTAACTTCCCACTGAAGTGGTACCCATTTGTCTACTTGCATCTTCATGCTTTCGAACTGCTAGGTGGGCTTGAGCTGGAGCAAGGAATGGGAGCTCACTCCCGTCGCACAGCGCTCAGGTCTCAAACCCGGGCAGTCAGCTTTACAGCTGACAAGCTCAGCATCTTTAACCGCTGAGCCATTGCGCCCGCATGTACGGAAAAATGGGTGATGTGAGCTCATTTATTCTAACTTCCCATGAATTTTGCACGTGTTGTGGTCCACCAGCAGCCCGTGCAGCTGGCACCAGAGTCAGACAGTGAGGAGGCTGGCGAGGACTCGGTGCCAGAGGCAGAGGTTCAGCCAGGGCCTTCGGAACCTCCAGCACCTCATAGCAGTGATGAGGGAGAAGAGGCTTCTCCTCTTCTGAATGCAAGGGCTCGCAGAGTTGCTAAGAGGCAGGAATGGTTACTCCGGAGGAGGTCTCCTCGGGAGTAAGACTTGAGGCTAATTGGCCACTCCCCTAGTCTACTTAAGGACATCAGAGGCAGCTGAAAAGCTGCAGGAAACAACGTTTGGAAATCCGTCTGGTCATCGTGTGTCTTCATGTCTGAAAAACTTCTGATTTGTTTCCCTGCTTCAGTTTTGAACTGATACCAGCTGTTAATGAAGATTAATTAGCAGCTGATTGGTTGCAAGAAAGACTGCTTGTAGATTGGTGTGTGCATATTCACTGCTAAGACGTTTATTAGTAGTGGTTATTGGATTAAATAAGTGCATACAAACTGGGTTTTGTTTTACGTTCTTAGCTGGGGCAGAACAGCACATTAGTGTGGTCACAAGGTTCTTGATTATATATATAGCAGCTCAGGGACACAGTTACATTTGCCCTAAAGTGAGTGGTAGCAATGAGGACTTCTAAATTTCTCCCCTTCATTTAGCCAACAAGCAGGCAAAGGACCACAAGTGAATCTGTTCACAATAGGATTAAAGAGATCTAATAATAGCTGATGCATTCTGATCTCACAGAATTTAAGGGCAATTTGATGAACCGGCGCATAATCAGAGTATCATGCACAATTTCTTAAATTGCCAAAGGTTTATAAGGAATATCAAATAAGAGTTGGAAATGGAATCAATGGAATCAATCAATTTTATCATGTTTGGTGGACTGCCAAGAAGTACTGGGATCAGATATAACCAAATAACAGAGTTGGAAGGGACCTTGGAGGTCTTCTAGTCCAACCCCCTGCTCAAGTAGGAGACCCTATACCATTCCAAACAAATGGCTGTCCAGTCTCTTCTTAAAAGCCTCCAGTGATGGAGCAGCCACGACGTCTGAAGGCAAGCCATACCACTGGTTAATTGTTCTCACTGTTAGGAAATTTCTCCTTATTTCTAGGTTGGATCTCTCTTTGATTAGTTTCCATCCATTGTTTCTTGTCCTGCTTTCTGGTGTTTGGAAAATAGGTTGACCCCTTCTTCTTTGTGGCAGCCCCTCAAATATTGGAAGACCGCTGTCATGTCAGCCCTAGTCCTTCTTTTCACTAGACTACCCAATTCCTGCAACATTTGTCATATGTTTCAGCCTCCAGCCCCCTAATCATCTTAGTTGCTCTTCTCTGCACTCTTTCCAGAGTCTCAACAACTTTTTTTATTTCATGGTGACCAAAACTGGATGCAGTATTCCAAGTGTGGTACTAACACTTTATGTGATCTTGATTCTATCCCTATGTTATTGCAGCTTAGGACTGCATATCTTTTTTTGGCGTCTGCTCCGATATATTATTTGATTCAGAAAATATAAAAAAATGGATGTCACATTGAAACCAGAGGCTTTTCTTTTAGGTATCATGAATAAGGAGATTGAAAGAAAATATGCACAAAAAGAATTTTGGGAGCTGAAGTCCACACATCTCAAAGTTGCCGAGGTTGAGAAATATTATTCTAGAAACTTGATGGTCTGACCTAAGTGTAGCACATAAAATTATCTGCTACAATGCCCTACCTGTCAATGACTATTTCAGCTTCAACCACAACAATACACAAGCACACAATAGATACAAACTTAAGGTAAACCGCTCCAAACTCGATTGCAGAAAATGTGACTTCAGCAACAGAGTGCTCAATGCCTGGAATGCACTACCTGACTCTGTGGTTTCTTCCCCAAATCCCCAAAACATTTAACCTTAGACTGTCTACTGTCGACCTCTCCCTGTTTCTAAGAGGTCTGTAAGGGGCGTGCATAAGCGCACCACTGTGCCTACCGTCCCTGTCCTACTGTCCTATTGTCCTCTTTTATCGTTACTTTTTACTTATGTTTATACAAACTACTACTATCCTATACATGTTTGACAAATAAATAAATAAAATAAATGTCCATAAGCGCACCAATGTGCCTACCGTCCCTGTCCTAATGTCCCCATGTATTCGTAACCATATCATGTATTCATAACCATGTTTATATATTCATGTATTCACAATCATGTTTATACTTTCTCTGTAATCTTATATATGCTTGACAAATAAAATAAATAAATAAATAAATTTCTAGCCTCAAAATGAGAAGGGAATTGGCATTTTATTCTTTGTTACTATCTAAATCCTGTACTGTATTCCTTGTTGTCTTATAGCAAAGTAGTTACTAGGGTGCAGACTATGGAAATTACCGTACCAGATTTTTAATGAGTAATTTGAACATCAAAGGGAATATTAATTACTGAAACAGTTACACAATTGTCTTGCGATTTCCAGCTCAGTTCATTTTGCCAGACGGAGTTTCTCTCTTAACTTACAGTACATTCCGACTTTCCCTCCTCAGGCTCCAGACTGCCTGGAGGAGGAATGGAATTCTTCACGGTGAGAATTTGTGAATTTAGGGCACGTGCTTTCCATTTAGCGTAAAGTAATCCTATTAGCCCATGTGGGCTAAGGAAGTTTCTTTGCAGGAATGAAATTAATGTGCCCAGGAAACGAAATAAAATATATTTTAAATTTCATCAGTTATTAACTCCATAAAGCTTCACAAAAGCTGCATAAAAATAGATTGGATTTAATAACTGAAAATGTGGTTTAAAAAAAAAGTTGCAGATCTTGTTACTCCTGGCAATGCAATGAAGGTTACTTAATGAAATGTGGAACTTTACATTTTATAGGTATCTTCCTATCCATCATACTATTCCCATTGGGGGTAAGAATAAAGAAGCAAAAAGTAGTTACCCAAAGCAATTAGAGGTTATTTTAAAGAAAAAAAAATCTGATTTATGCCAACACCATTGACTAGCATTCTTTATACCTTTCAGTCCTTATAACCTATCTTAGCTTCTATCAACATCCATACACCGCTTCAGTCGTTTCATTTTGTTCTTTAGAGCTTTTTAATTGAAGAATTAAATTAAATTTTAAAGAAGTAAGAGCTGATTATCAACATCTTTTGTCATCTTTTATTCATGCCAGGAGAATAGACACAAAACTATTCAGTCACCTGGCAAAACCTTCTGTGTCCTTTCCGAATTTGGCTTGGTTTTATTTTGTTTAGTCTTTTCCCTGTTTCCTTCTCCACTATTTTTCCCAGGTGGTTCCTCCTGAGCTAGCAATATTTAGGTCACAAGAAAGAAATCTCCTATAGATCTCTATCTATAGATTATGGTCCTATATGAATTCCTTCCTCTCCCCCACCCTCCGGTCCCTTTTCTTTCCTTCTTTCCTTCTTTCCTTCCTTCCTTCCTTCCTTCCTTCCTTCCTTCCTTCCTTCCTTCCTTCCCTCCCTCCCTCCCTCCTTCCCCCATCCTCCAATCCCTTTTCCTTCTTTCCTTTCTTTCTTTCGATCCTCCCTCTTTCCTTCCCTCCTTCCCTCCTTCCCTCCCTCCTTCCCTCCCTCCTTCCCCCATCCTCCAATCCCCTTTCTTTCTTTCCTTCTTTCCTTTCTTTCTTTTGATCCTCCCTCCCTCTTTCCCTCCCTCCCTCCCTCCCTCCCTCCCTCCTTCCTTCCTTCCTTCCTTCCTTCCTTCCTTCCTTCCTTCCTTCCTTCCTTCCTTCCTTCCTTCCCTCCCTCCCTCCTTCCCCCATCCTCCAATCCCTTTTCCTTCTTTCCTTTCTTTCTTTCGATCCTCCCTCTTTCCTTCCCTCCTTCCCTCCTTCCCTCCCTCCTTCCCTCCCTCCTTCCCCCATCCTCCAATCCCCTTTCTTTCTTTCCTTCTTTCCTTTCTTTCTTTTGATCCTCCCTCCCTCTTTCCCTCCCTCCCTCCCTCCCTCCCTCCCTCCCTCCCTCCTTCCTTCCTTCCTTCCTTCCTTCCTTCCTTCCTTCCTTCCTTCCTTCCTTCCTTCCTGTTTATATTTTGAAGAATGTCAGTGATTATTTACTGATAATTTACTGTATGCAATGAACCTCAAATATTTTTCAACAATCGTTTCAATTGAACATTAATCCTGCTTTCCTTTTTTTCAATTTCCAGAAGCCAGTTCAATTGTGGACTCTATAATTGTATCTCTTTTGATCACATTTAATGTCATTATTTAGTTATATAATTGTATTACAATAAGGAACATATGTTCTGTGTATACATCAGTACAGATAGTCCTTGACCTACGACTGCAATGGAGCCCAAAATCTCTATTGCTAAGTGAGACACTAGTTAAGCGAGTTTTGCCCCGTTTTACGCCCTTTCTTGCCACAGTTGTTAAGTATATCACTGCAATTGTTAATAACACGATTGTTAAGTGAATCTGGCTTCGTCATTGACTTTGCTTGTCGGAAGGTCACAAAAGGGGATCAAATGACCCCGAGCCACCGCAATCGTCATAAATATGAGTCCGTTGCCTAGCACCTGAATTTTGATCAAGTGACCATGGGGAGGCTCCAAGGGTCGTAAATGTGAAAAATGTTCATAAGCCACTTTTTTCAGCGTTGTTGTTTCTTTGAACGGTCACTAAATGAACTGTTGTAAGTCGAGGACTACCGACAAGCTACATCCTCAAATCTCAAAAAAAAAAAAGTGGTGCTGTTAGAAGCCCCAAGTCGTCACAGAGCCCAACCTACCTCACAGGATTGTTGTTCTGACAATAAAACAAAGGAAGATCTCTTCATAAGGATTTTTGAGTTCCTAGAGAAAATAAGATTACAACCCAAACCAACCAACCAACCAATCCAGAAAAAAAAGAAATCTCTGCTAACAAATTTTATTTATTTATTTTGTCAACACATGTACAGGTATGATATAAACATAAACAAAAGCAAAGTAGGTACAGGTAAATTTGGACAATAGGACAGAAGGACAGGGACGGTAGGCACGATGGTGCACTTATGCACGCCCCTTACAGACCTCTTAGGAATGGGGTGAGGTCGACTGTAGACAGTCTAAGGTTAAAGTTTTTGGGGTTTGGGGAAGAAACCACAGAGTCAGGTAGTGCATTCCAGGCATTGATCACTCTGTTGCTGAAGTCGTATTTTCTGCAGTCGAGTTTCGAGCGGTTTACATTGAGTTTGAATCTATTGTGTGCTCGTGTGTTGTTGCGGTTGAAGCTGAAGTAATCATTGACAGGAAGGACATTGTGGCAGATGATTTTATGAACTACATTTAGATCAGATCAAAGGCGACGTAGCTCTAAGTTGTCTAAGCCTAAAATTTCAAGTCTGGTGGAATAAGGAATTCTGTTGCGAGCACAGGAGTGGAGGACTCTTCTTGTGAAGTATTTCTGGACTCTCTCAAATGCATCCTTAGAAATGATCTCTCTGCTGTCTTTAACCTCCTAAGGCAGGGGTCTCCAACCTTGGCGACTTTAAGCCTGGAGGATTTCAACTCCCAGAATTCTGGGAGTTGAAGTCCACCAAGCTTAAAGTTGCCAAGGTTGGAGACCCTTATCCTAAGGTGCTTATTTTGAGGACAGAAGTCCCTCAGGCAACCAGATCTCAAACCAAAACCAGCAATTTGTCCCAACTGTGCACAGGAAATTATGGCAAATAACCAACACAACGTGGTAGATGCAGCTTCATGGTAATTTTCAAGTGGTTAATCACTTATTTCGGCCATTAGCTGGCTATTCTGGGCAGAGGGCCAAAGAAGGCTAGTCTGCTACATTTTGGAAATTCAATTTGTTCTGCATTACACTATACACTGGCTGGGCCTGTCTTCTCAAACTAATGGGATTTTAGTTAGCCTGCCACTAACCTTTGCACTTACCAAACGCTCTGTTATCCTTTGGCACTCCAAAGCTGCTGGAAAAATATATTTTCCCCCTGAAATAACCGGATTAAAATATACCATGAGTAGGAAAATGTTATGTAATTGTCTTTCTTTCTTTTTTCTTTAAAGAAAAGTCAAAATCGAGGTCGAACAGACCAATAAAGGGTGACAAAATTGGGACCGAAGGGTGTTGCTTTCTCTAATAATTGTTCTCTGAATAGATTGTGATTGCTGTACAAGTGTTCTAAAAAATAAATCCACTCCTTTTATTAGAGGAGGAAATGATGGTGTATAGTCCGCTAATGCCAATTTCTAAAAATACAGGAATAATAGTTGATTATAAACTCTGTATGTGGATAGATAGCCAGTGGTTATTAATACTTATATTTGGAGTCTTGCACAGTGAAATTGGACAATATTAAGTAATTGGACTTAATAGGCCCAACTATATGCTTTTAACATTTTCATGCTCTTTCTCTTGTTATTCATTTGGTTTCATGATCTTTCTCTTGTTATTCATTTGAATGCAGCCTTCTGTTTATCTTTCCAAATCTCCGCAAAAGGTTTGAGCTGCCTACCCTGAATCTAAACTTCAGAAAGTGTGATTGGAAGGTGCAGTTTAGTTTGGAAAACTGAGAGTCAGAAATTTCCTCTGAGAAATGTCTATGGAGATTCTCAGTCATCCAGGTCATGGTTGTCCCAAAGGTGCTTTTTTCAAGAGGCAACTGGACTTTCTGGTTTTTTTCTTTGAAGACGTTTCGCTTCTCATCCAGGAAGCTTCTTCAGCTTTGACTGGTTGGTGGGGAATGGAAGGATTTATACTTGTTGCAGACAGCAGTTGGTCATTTGCATTCTATTAGAGAGTCATTGAGGCCACTTGGAGGTTACTCTGTGTCCTCAGGGTCACCAGTGTAGTGAAAATGGTTCCTGTAGTCTGCAATTGTTTTCCTCTCTCTGAAAATCCGTCCATGCTCCCACACCACTCGAAGGGTGTTCATCACAAATTGCATAGCTAGAAGTCTGTAGAGATTCTCAGTCATCCAGGTCATGGTTGTCCCAAAGGTGCTTTTTTCAGGAGGCAACTGGACTTTCTTGTTTTTCTTTGAAGACGTTTCGCTTCTCATCCAGGAAGCTTCTTCGGCTCTGACTGGTTGGTGAGGAATGGAAGGATTTATATTCCTTGCAAACAGCTGGTCATTTGTGTTCTTTTAGTGGGTCATAAAGGTCATCTGGAGGTTTATCTGTGTCATCAGGGAAATCATTTCATCATTTTAAATGATGACACAGATAAACCTCCAAGTGGCCTCAATGACTCTCTAAAAAGAACGCAAATGACCAGCTTCTGCAAGGAGTATAAATCCTTCCGTTCCCCACCATCCACTCAGAGCTGAATTGATGAGAAACAAAACGTCCTCGACCAAAAACAAGCGAGTCCAGTTGCCTCTTGAAAAAAGCACCTTTGGGATTTCTTCTGAGAAGTAAGATTACAACATTTCCCATTCTTCATTCCTGGATTCCCAAACCTAATGCTGAAAGCTGAGACTCATTTAATTAAGAGAGTGTTATGGTTCAGAGAGTTCCCACTTGAGTGCTTCAATGCAGTGTTCATTGGATGGTGGGCAGCTGTGGTGGGTTTCAATTTTTTTTTACTGCCGGTTCTATGGGCGTGGTTTGGTGGGCTTGGCTTGGTTTGGCTTGCTGGGCATGACAGGGGAAGGTTACTGCAAAATCCCTATTTTCTCCTGATCAGCTGGGACTCGGGAGGCAGAGAATAGATGGGGGAGGGGCCAGTCAGAGGTGGTATTTACCGGTTCTCCAAACTACTCAAAATTTCCACTACCGGTTCTCCAGAACAGGTAAGAACATGCTGAAACCCACCTCTGGTGGGCAGTAGACAGGATGCGCTACTCTTGAGAGAAGAGTAGGAGGAGGAACGCTGGGGAAATAGCAATATGGCCCTCCAGAATATCACAGAGCTGCAACTTATAGTATCTTTTACAATTCAAAGTAAGTGCTTTGGATTTGGCTCCTCCTCCTCCTCTTCCTCTTTCCTCTTTCCTCTTTCCTCTTTCCTCCTCCTCCTCCTCCTCTTCCTTCTCCTCCTCCTCCTCCTCCTCCTCCTCCTCCTCCTCCTCCTCCTCCTCCTCCTCTTCTTCTTCTTCTTCTTCTTCTTCTTCTTCTTCTTCTTCTTCTTCTTCTTCTTCTTCTTCTTCTTCTTCTTCTTCTTCTTCTTCTTCTCCTCCTCCTCCTCCTCCTCCTCCTCCTTCTTCCTCCTCCTCTCCCTCCCTCTCTCCTTCTTCATCTTTTACTGTTCTGCTATCAAGGGAGATACAAATTCTGTTTCTTGTTCTTCTAGCGGCCTCAACCATGATTATTTGATTTGGACTTTGCACTGCTCATTAAATCCGCTCAAACTGGACAAAGGGGGCTAGCTGCTTTAAGAAGGGCATTATCATTAATTCTTTAAAACATTTTTGTTTCAAGCTTTTGCAAAAACCTTCCACATTAGGATACTTTAATGAATAGCAAAGAGGTGTTGGGGACTCGCACAATCCCCCAAACACTTCTTATAAATTGCTTTGGAAGCCCGTTTCTTGTTCCACCTTGGGGCATCCACAGGGCAGAGTCAGCAAAGTAAAGCTGGCAGTTACAACTGTGCAATCAAAAGCCCCCTGCTTATTTTTATTTTTATTTTTAAATAAAGGGTGAGGATTTTGATTTTTTTTTAAGGGTGCGGATTTGATCAGGCAGCCACAGCCACCATCTTCACTTAGCCAAAAAAAAAAAACCACCTGCATCCACCAAAAGTTCTTCTAGAGCAGTGGTTCCCAACGTTTCTAATGTCACGACCCCTTAATATAGTTCCTCATGTTGTGGTGACCCCCAACCATAAAATTATGTTCGTTGCTACTTCATAACTGTAATTTTGCTACTGTTATGAATCGTAATGTAAATATCTAATATGCAGGATGTATTTTCATTGTTACAAATTGAACATAATTAAAGCATAGTGATTAATCACAAAAACAATATGTAATTATGCCAGATCAGAAATTCTCGGGCCAGTCTTTGCAAGAGCACAAGGAATATCATCTTCCACAACAAGTCTACTTCTGTATTTAGACTTGATAACCAACAAGTGCACAGCAATATTTCTCAATCTCAGCAACTTTTAAGGTGCCTGGACTTCAATTCCCATAATTCAAAGCAAAGCTGGCTAGGGAATTCTGGGAGTTGAAGTCCAGGTATATTCAAGTTGTTGAGGTTGAGAAATTGTGGCCTGCAGTATCGAAAAACTAGAAATCAGATAAGCTTCCAGCAAAGTAATCCCTGTTTAGTAGCTTTCTCCCAGGACTCCAAAGTTTCAGGAGGCAAACCAATCGGAGGGGTCGGGCAAGTTGAGCCGATATGGCCAGGCTTGTGGCAGTGGGGGGGAGCTGAGGATGCCAGGGCGACCCCTGGGAAATGGTCATTCGACCCCCAAAGGGGTCCCGACCCCCAGGTTGGGAACCGCTGTTCTAAAGAGAAATGCCTCTAGAGGAGATATGACATTATTCTTTTTTTTTAAAGCTATCATATCCTGCACTGAATGTCATTGGCCTCCCTGTGCTCTCCACAGCACTCTGAAAGAACATTGCCAGAGGTCATTTTTCCCCCCACCTATTTTAAAACAATCTCATTCTTCCTTTTCAAGAGCTTGAAACCTCAGTCAGCGAAACACAGGCTGATCTTAGCCCTGCATGGTTGAACCTTTTAAGCCACATGGAGAATCTGTACAGATTTTCAAAGGCTCTGATTTAAGTGTGGGAGGTGGGCTATTGTTTGCGGCCGCCTCTTGACCTGCCTTTGTCTCACAACCTATCATGGATTCGTGCCACAGCAGCTGCCATTTTCTTGTGTGTGATTTGCAGCAGTTTTTGTCACTGGAGAGGGAAGAAAAAGTCTGAAAGCAGCTTGAGACTTCTGTGAATCCCAAGTGATCAAGGTAACCAGCATTGAAATATCTGGCACACATGCCAAGCTTTTAAAATCCCGGATCTGCTAAGAATAAGGATAGAATAGAATAGAATAGAATAGAATAGAATAGAATAGAATAGAATAGAATAGAATAGAATAGAATAGAATAGAATAGAATAGAACTGGAAGGGACCTTGGAGGTCTTCTAGTCCAGCCCCCTGCTCAAGCAGGAGAACCTATACCATCTCAGACAAGTGACTCTCCAGTCTCTTCTTAAAAACCTCCAGTGATGAAGCACCCACAATTTCTGGAGGCAAGCTGTTCCATTAGTTAATTGTCCTCACTGTTAGGGAGTTTCTCCTTAATTCCAGGTTGCTTCTCTCTTTGATCAGTTTCCAACCATTATTTCTTTTCCTGCCCCTTTGGTGCTTTGGAGAATAATTTGACCCCCTCTTCTTTGTGGCAGCCCCTCAAATACTGAATATTAAGTTATCAATCTTTGTGCTAAAAGTAGCTCACCTCAGACCTCACCCATGGATGAAAAGGAGGAGGAGCACACCAGGGGCGGGTAGCTTGCTTACCGGTGCCGGTGCGCTGCGTGCGCATCTCCATGTTTCGGGTGCATGCACGCTCGCTACGCGCGCAAACCCCCTCATGCGATTTTGCTTCTGCGCATGCGCAGAAGCAAAATCACACTGAAATCTCGCGAGGGGGCGCACGCGAGAGATTTTGGCGCGATTTTGCTTCCGCGCATGTGTGGAAGCAAAATCTCACTGAAATCTCACACGCGCGCACGTCCCCTCGCGAGATTTTGGCGCGATTTTGCTTCTGCACATGTGCAGAAGCAAAATCGCCCAAAAATTCACAGAAAAAGATGGCGACGCGTGCGACGGACCGGTGGAGAGGGGTCTGGAGCGGTCGCACGCAAATTGCGCAATCGGCCGCTCCCTACCGGAGCTACGCACCGGACAGCTCCAGCAGGAACCCACCTCTGGAGCACACCCCAGGGCTGGAAGCTTGTTGGCTCGGGAGCTACAGAATTCTTAGGGCATTAAGCCCAGGCATGGTGAACAGTGCCACCAGGTTGTGGCATCAATGCTCACAGTTCCCTCCTCTCGGCCTCCTCCCCACCCCCTAAAACAAATATTCTGCACACAAAAAATTAATGACAAGACACATCAATTCCCACAAAGGTAGAATGGATGGAAGAAGTGAGGGATCTTGCAAAGATGGCAAAATTAACTGCTGTAATAATAATAATGAAAAAGAACGTCTCCAGTTTTCTTCCTACTTGTTAGCTGCTTCTGGATTTTATCCTCGAAAGAGAAAAAAAATTATGAAACTTTGATCTTGGGTTTTGAATGCTTAGATAAGTTTGGAGATGGCTTGTGCTTACAAAACATGTAAAGTAAGAAGTTGAGGTTGTTAACTGTATTTTGTATTTCACTGCACAGAAAAAAGTTGTTTTTCTTCACCTATTCTGCTATTATCTTTGTTACAATTTGTATTTTATATTATAATATAAAACTTCAATGATTAAAGAAAAAAGTGGGGGGGAAAGCTTTCTCACTCTTATTGAGTGATGAGGTACTGTAGCTGAGGGGAATATGTGAAAGTTCTTCATTTCATTGAATAAACCAAAGAGTCTTTGGTCTTCTCTTAGTTGCTTGCTTGCAAACATTTCATCACCCAAGTACACTGATGATGGTACCTAGTTGGGTGATGAAATGTCTGCAGGAAAACAACCAAGTTCAGAGACTTTCACGCATGCCAAGGACCTCACAATTCATCCCTGAGCTACAAATATTTTCTTCTACAGATAGATAGATAGATAGATAGATAAATAGATAGATAGATAGATAGATAGATAGATAGATAGATAGATAGATGATAGATAGATAGATAGATAGATAGATAGATAGATAGATAGATAGATAGATAGATAGATAGATAGATAGATAGATAGATAGATAGATAGATAGATAGATAGAATTCTTTATTGGCCAAGTGTGATTGGACACACAAGGAATTTGTCTTTGGTGCATATGCTCTCGGTGTACATAAAAGAAAAGATACATTTGTCAAGAATCATGAGGTACAACACTTAATGATTGTCATAGGGTACAAATAAGTAATCAGGAACTGTATAACTCTCTCTCCTTCTTTGTCATGTTTGTATTAAGTCTTCAGCATAAACAACAAAATGTTTTTTTTTTCAGCACTACTATCCCTCCCTGACCATGAGAATTGGTTAGAAATGACCTATTTTCCCTGGACGGAAAAAAAAAACACAGACATATTGATGATCCTCCATATTCTCTCACCACAAATTTGGTAAAGAATTTGGAGAATCCATTTGTGTCCAATTCTATGCTCAGAGGTGCTATTTTAATTAGGAACAACTGGTTCCAACGATAATTTCATCACGTGAACCCTTCAAAATAGAAAATAGAAAAGTCATTAATAATTAGGTGATCCCAACGTTTTTTTTTTTAAAAAAACCTGTATGGTTTCAACAATGAGGAGAAAATATACCGGGAGTCAAACCAATTCCAATAAAACTGAGTTTTCAAACTTTGCAAGGTTGTGATCTCCTCAGATTTCAAATAGAATTGACCTTTCTCTGTTATCACAAAAGAATCTGTTCTGAGTAATACTATTTAGGTAATGTTAAATTGAAACTCTTGAGAAATCCAATGATGGGGTGGGGAAAAAAAGATTCTGTATAAAGAATTCCCTTTGAGCTGGATGGCATTTCTTGAGAGTAAAAGGTTAGAAAATTTGCTTTAGTCAGAGAACTAAAAGCAAAAGAAGGAATACCTTGATATGCATCTTTGAAGTATGGTTTATTTATTTATTTAAACTCAACTTTTTTTCTTTAACTTTGTTAATATGGAAAATATTTATATGGTTAAAACAATTTAAAGGGCTTTACTACTTCAGAGGCATCAACTGCAACAGGGGTGGGTTCCTAATTTTTTTACTACCGCTCTGTGGGCATGGCTTATTTTGTGGGTGTGGCTTGGCAGCCATGTGACCGGGTGGCCGTGGGCCTCGGGAGCTTGGCAGCGGCCGGAGAAGCGGTGGGGGGATTGCCCACCTGCAACGCAGCCCCCCACAGCGAGAGCAGCAAGACCACGGCAGCGGTTCTTCTAGGAGGCTCTGTCTGGCCTGAATGCTTCTCCCCATTTGATGATCCTAGGCTCCTGCCGCCCATTCCCCCTCCACTCAGCAGCTCGAGAAGCCTCGAACGTGTGAAAATGCCTGGGATCATCACCGCGCATTCGTGGCTTCTCGGACTGCTGAAGGGAGGGGAATGGAGATAGCTCCTGCCGCCCATTCTTTCAGCGTCTCACATGCTCCCTCAGCCATCCTCCCCTGCTTGGACTCACTGTGGGGTAGTAAGGCAGCGCATGCACAGTGCCGGAAGCTCGGCTTCTGGGCATGTGTAGAAGAATTTTTTTTAAAAAAATAATTTTTTTTAAAAAAATGGTGGCGCCCAGGCACCGGCAACCGACCGCACCGGTACTGTGACATCACCAGCGGGCCGCTACCAGTGCTATAGAGTGGACCGCACTGGTAGGAACCCACCACTGAACTGCAACCCTAAACTCACTGACCACATTTCTGCTTGATAAATGTAATGGACACATTTCTGCTTATAACTGGACAGATGTAATACGGTTTTGTGCCCGGAGTCCTATGGAATTCAATAGGTATATACACAGAGGCAACTTTTCGCTTCACAATCAGGAGGCTGTGAGTTCGACCCTAGGTAGAGGCAGATATTTCTCTCTCTGGGCACACTGGGAATATATCGGCTGAACAAAACTCCGCATTAGTGACAGGAAGGGCATCCGGCCATTTAAACACTCTGCTAGCTCCATTCAGTTGCTCAGACTCCACCCCGCAAGGGATTATGGGATCATTAAATGAAGATGATGATGATACACAGAGACAACTTTGGGAGACAACTTCATCCATAGACTCTAATTATGCACATCAGGTTTTGTTAAAAATGAATCAATACAAGTTAACCTCCCCACCCCTCATCCCCCCGCCATTAAGTGCTTAAATCCCAGAATGTATGATTATATCTTATGATTTATGATTTATAACTTTGCTGTTTGTATGAGAGCTTCTGCACCAGAGACAAATTCCTTATGAGTCCAATCACACTTGGCGAATAAAGAACTGTTCTGTTCTGTTCTGTTCCATTCCATTCCGTTCTGTTCCTTTCTGCATTTTTTCTGCATTCTATTCTATTCTGCATTTTTTCTGCATTCTATTCTATTCTATTCTATTCTATTCTATTCTATTCTATTCTATTCTATTCTATTCTATTCTATTCTATTCAGGTGGGGGTGAGTTGAGACGATTTTATATCTGATGTCTCCCCCATGTATGCATGATGTGTGTATATATATATTTTTAATTGTTTTTAAGTGCTTTTAATAATTTGTTTGGAGTTTTTGTATAAAATTTTGTATAAAATGTTGTATGCCGCCCTGAGTCCTGAGGGAGTAGGGTGGCATAGAAAAGCTGCCAAATAAATAAATAAATAAATAAATAAATAAATAAATAAATAAATAAATAAATAAATAAATAAATAAATAAATAAATAAATAAATAAATAAATAAATAAATAAATAAATAAATAAATAAATAATATTCTATTCTATTCTAGACACATACCCCTAGAACATAGTATGGTCTTCACCTGGCAGTCTTTCTAGCATATTATCTATGGGACAGCCATAATAAACTCAAAATTCTTATATAGACTTAAAAATTAGCCAACATCTAGATCCTAGAATCTCTGCAAAGTCTCCCTTCTAATCCATAGGCAATATATCCAATTATTGTGATCTCTATTATCATGGAAGATATAATATTTACCAGGAAGCGTCCAACTTACCTGTCAACAAAGGCATGGTGCAGGATGAAGATGGGATCATTGGCTGAACCCTGGACCTGAGACATGGAGCCATTCATGTAAATGTGTAGCGCATTGTGTAGACTACTCTGTGACAAATTGGATATTCCAGTACTTGGGCTTGCAAAGCCTGTAAATTAAGGAGAAATGGAGCTGGTAAGAAGACACAGTGGTTAGACCTTACTTAAGGGCCACCTTTCCAGGTGGACCACACAGTTTCCTTTGTGATATCCCTTGCCATAACACCTGAAAATGGTTGGATGGCTGTGAAAGTAACCGAATTTTTGATCTCAGGCTGCTTGTTGCTGAATGTCCCAAAGGTACTTTTCCAAAAGGCAATCAGACTTTCTTGGTTTTTTTTCCTTGGGAAAAAAAACTTGAAGTTTCTTCAATCCTGAAGAACCGCGAGGGGCAAACTATTTTCCAAAGCACCAGAAGGAAAGACAAGAACCAATGGATGGAAACTAATCAAGCAAAGAAGCAACCTAGAACTAAAGAGAAATTTCCTGACAGTTAGGACAATTAATCAGTGGAACGATTTGCCTCCAGAAGTTTTGGTGCCCTAACATTGGAAACTTTCAAGAAGAGACTGGACAGCCATTTGTCTGGAATGGTATAGGGCAGTGATGGCGAACCTTTTTTCCCTCGGGTGCCAAAAGTGCATGTGCGCATGCTATCGCACATGGGTGAGTGCCCACACCCATAATTCACTGCCTGGGGAGGGCAAAAATGGCCTCCCCCGCTCTCCTGGAGGCCCTCTGGAGGCCGGAAATGGCCCATTTCCCAACTTCTGGTGGGCCCGGTAGACCCATTTTTCGCCTTCCCCAGGCTCCAGAGGCTTCCCTGGAGCCTAGGGAGGGCAAAAATGCCCTCCCCCGTCCCCCCGGAGGCCCTCCGGAAGCCAAAAACGCCCTCCCAGAGCCTCCATGCGAGCCAAAAATCAGCTGGCCAGCGCACACATGCGCGCTGGAGCTGAGCTAGGCAACAGCTCGTGTGCCGGCAAATATGGCTCCGCGTGCCACCTGTGGCACACATGCCATAGGTTCGCCATCACTGGTATAGGGTCTCCTGCTTGAGCAGGGAGTTGGACTAGATGAGCTCCAAGGTCCCTTCCAACTCTTATTCTACAAGATCTATGAGTACAGGTAGTTGTCGACTTACAACAATTCATTTGGTGACTGTTCAAAGCTACAACAGCACTGGAAAAAAGTGACTTATGACCGTTTTTCACACTTATGACTGTTGCAGCATCCCCATGGTCATATGATCAAAATTCAGATGCTTCCTATTTATGATGGTTGCAGTGTTCGGGGGGGGGGTCATGGGATCCGCTTCTGCGACCTTCTGACCAGCAAAATCAATGGGAAATCCAGATTCACTTAACAACCATCTTACTAACTTAACAACTGCTGTGATTCATTTCCCTAAGGTGGCAAGACAAGTTGTTCCCTCAGCAACATAAATGCTGGGCTCAATTGTGGTCGTAACTTGAGGGCTACCTGTATTTGTCTTTTTTTTTTTTTTTGGCAACCACATCAATACTCTCACGAAGTAACAGAGCTTCACACAGAGCTCACTATCAGACACAAAGTCAATCACGAATGAATCAACAGAGAGAACGAACCTGAAACCATGATCTCTAGCTCCCTCTTATGGCAATCTTGAAACACTACAGCCAATCAGAATACAGCAATACATTTAAAGTTGTAGTACTTAAATATATACAAACATAGATTGGTGGCTTGTTTATATATTAACAACCCAACTGTTTGGACATAGTCCTAACAAACATTACATTTGTCTCTCTTAACTTTCACTCCATTACTTTCTCATTTCTCTAACCTGTGAAGTTTAGGGTTAGGCTTTGCCTGCAAATGCCTGTGGGTTATACCTCTATCCAGAGGTGGGCTTCACATAACCAGTTTGCCCAGAATCAAAAATGTGAGCGCTCATGCACGTGCCTTGCGCACATGCACGCTGCGTCAAAACCACAGCAATTCACTCGCGTGTACCATCCACACATGCGTGCGGCGTCAAAAAACATGGCAATTTGCTCGCACGCGCCATCCGCACATGTGTGCAGTGTCAAAAAACACAGCGATATAGGATCAAATTGCAGCTGGGCGGGTGGGCGGGTGGGCTGGTCCACCCACAGATCGCAACTGCCGGTTCGCCCGAACCGGTCCAAACCGGCTGAATCCCACCCCTGCCTCTATCAGTTATCATTCCTGTGGCAGGAAGTGTGGCTTAACAAAAACAAGGGGAGCTGAAATGCCATTGGACACTGATTCTATGCCCATTACTATAGACCGTGCAGTCTCAGATACATGATCTGAAAATCTGCATAACCAAGGAAGCTGAAAAAGCAGAGGAGCTACAGATCAAAGGAACGGAGGGAACAGTTTGAATATTTAACAGCCACACATGTTTTTCTAACAATTTATTTTGGTGGGGAAAGTTGACAGCATTTTTTGAGATAGCTCTGAGCTCAGCAGTAACAGACAGAAGGTTGGGCCTCTCTTTGAACATCAGTGCCTCGAGGAGTTGATGCTTCTAATAGCATCCAGGCAAGAATTATTATGATTTTTTAGGAAACCAGCTGTACAGCTATGTCTGCTGGCTGCAGTTTGAAGAGATACACTGATGGGACCTGAAATAATAGAAATAGAAATAGAAATAGAAATAGAAATAGAAATAGGATAGGATAGGATAGGATAGGATAGGATAGGATAGGATAGGATAGGATAGGATAGGATAGGATAGGATAGGATAGGATAGGATAGGATAGGATAGGATCAGAGCAGAAAGAATAGAATAGAATAGAATAGAATAGAATAGAATAGAATAGAATAGAATAGAATAGAATAGAATAGAATAGAATAGAATAGAATAGAATAGAATAGAATAGAATAGAATTCTTTATTGGCCAAGTGTGATTGGACACACAAGGAATTTGTCTTCAGTGCATAAGCTCTCAGTGTACATAAAAGATATACCATATTTTTCGGAGTATAAGACGTACCTTTTTGCCCCCCAAAAGAGGGTGAAAATGTCGGTGCGTCTTATACACCATTTTTGACCTCCCGAAGCCCCATCCCCACATCCCATTTTTGCGAAAAATGGGCCATTTTTTCCAAAATTGGAGCGTTTTTGCCTTCCCCCATCCCTAGTAGCATTCTGCAGGCTTCCCAAACCCTCTGCATGCCCCATTTTTGAAAAAGAAATGGGCGAAAAACGGGCCGTTTTTCGCAAAAACCGGGGTATTTTTGCCTTCTTATTACCCCATCTAGCATGACTAGAGGAGGAATTCTGGGAGTTGAAGTCCACTAGTCTTAAAGCTGTCAAGTTTGAAGTTTGTAAAAAGTATACATGGTTGTAAAAAGTGTACATGGTATACATGGTTGTAAAAAGTATACATGGTTGTAAAAAGTATTCTGCTACACTGGTATTTTATTAAATAATATATTACTACACCATTTGGTTCAGAATACTTTTTTCCTTGTTTTCCTCCTCTAAAATCTAGGTGCGTCTTATACTCTGGTGCGTCTTATACTCCGAAAAATACGGTAAGTGATAAATCATGGTCATAATCATCATAAATACATTCATTATAAATCATAAGATACAACACTTAGTGATAGTCATAGGATACTAAATAAGCAATCAACATAATCGTGCTAGGAAACAAAATAAAACAATATAAATCGTAAAGATACAAGTAACAAAGTTATAGTCATAAGTAGAAAAGGAGATAGGTAATAGCAAGGATGAGAAGAATAATAGTAATACAGTCTTAGTAAATAGTTTGACTATTTGGCAATAGCACTTAGATTTATATACCACTTCAGAGGGCTTTACAGCCCTCTCTAAGCAATTTACAGAGTCAGCCTTTGGCCCCCAACAATCTGGGTCCTCATTTTACCAACCTCGGAAGGATGGAAGGCTGAGTCAACCTTGATCTGGTGAGAATCGAACTCCTGGCTGTCGGCAGAATCAGCCTGCAATCCCGCATTCGAACCACTGTACCATCACAGCTGTGCACCACAGAAATGCATAAAAACAGTCCCCAGTTTAGTAATCACTCATGGATTCAGGTTTGAAGGCAATGGTCATGATGACTAAAGAGATAGTGAAAATTGCTTTCAAGGCAAGATGTTCTCTTCCATTCAGGTTCCTAGACTTACAGCCACAATGGAGCCCGGAATCTCTGTTGCTAAGTGAGACATTTGTCAGGTGAGTTTTGCCGCATTTTACGACCTTTCTTGCCGTAATAGTTCAGTGAATCACCGCAGCTGTGAAGTTAGCAACATGGTTGTTAAGTGAATCTGGCTTCCCGATTGACTTTGCTTGTCTGAAGGTTGCAAAAGGGGATCACGTGACGCCGGGACACTGTAACTGTCATAAATATGAGCAGGTTGCCAAGCATCTGAATGTTTACCATGGAGATGCTGCAATGGTCATAAGCATGAATAATCATCACAAGTCCCTTTTCTCAGTGGCGTCATAACTTCAAACAGTCAATAAGAGCCAAGGTGGCGCAGCGGTTAGAGTGCAGTACTGCAGGCCACTTTAGCTGACTGTGATCCCCAGGTCAGCGGTTCAAATCTCACCAGGCTCAAGGTTGACTCAGCCTTCCATCCTTCCGAGGTAGGTAAAATGAGGACTCAGATTGTTGGGGGCAATGTAAAATATATACATTGCTTAATGGTGTAAACCGCTTAGAGAGTGCTTGCACTGTGAGGCGGCATATAAGTCTCACAGATAGATGATAAATAGATAGATAGATAGATAGATAGATAGATAGATAGATAGATAGATAGATAGATAGATAGATAGATAGATAGATAGATAGATGATAGATAGATAGATAGATAGATAGATAGATAGATAGATAGATAGATAGATAGATAGATAGATAGATAGATAGATGATAGATAGATGATAGATAGATAGATAGATAGATAGATAGATGATAGATAGATGATAGATAGATAGATAGATAGATAGATGATAGATAGATAGATAGATAGATAGATAGATAGATAGATAGATAGATAGATAGATGATAGATAGATAGATAGATAGATAGATAGATAGATAGATAGATAGATGATAGATAGATAGATAGATAGATAGATGATAGATAGATAGATAGATAGATAGATGATAGATAGATAGATAGATAGATAGATAGATAGATAGATAGATAGATAGATAGATAGATAGATAGATAGATAGATAGATAGATGATAGATAGATAGATAGATGATAGATAGATGATAGATAGATAGATAGATAGATAGATAGATAGATAGATAGATAGATAGATAGATGATAGATAGATGATAGATAGATAGATAGATAGATAGATAGATAGATAGATAGATAGATAGATAGATAGATAGATAGATGATAGATAGATAGATAGATAGATAGATAGATAGATGATAGATAGATAGATAGATAGATAGATAGATGATAGATAGATGATAGATAGATAGATAGATAGATAGATAGATGATAGATAGATAGATAGATAGATAGATAGATAGATAGATAGATGATAGATAGATAGATAGATAGATAGATAGATAGATAGATAGATAGATAATAAATAAAAAATAAATAAATAAACAAACAAACAAACAAACTCTTGTCAATCAAGGACTGCCTGCATTATTTTTACAAATGACTCAAGGCAGAGAACATATCCAGCACACCTTCCCCCTCCTACGCCGTTGCACAAGTCATAAAATATTATCTAACACGATTGCTGCCCTTGATCTTTATTTTATCAGCAATTCTCTTTTATTTCGCTCTAGGTGCGATAGCCCCAGGAGAGCCAGTGGCCTTAGGAGAGTCGATCTGAAAACATAAGCTAGGTGGTGGAGAGACAGAGACTGCCCTGTGCTTGCTCTTTGATGTTTAATTCTGAAACATGTCACACCGCTGCTCGTGTTGCTGGAAATAAGGGTAGAAATAAAGGTAACCACTTGCTTTCCTTCAGCGGAATACCAGTCACCCTGGGGTGGCTTACATTTGATCTGCAAAAGCTCCTTCGGTGTGACATGATAGCAGTCTTCCAATATCTCAGGGGTTGCCACAAAGAAGAGGGAGAGAAGCTATTCTCCAAAGCACCTGAAGGACAAGAAGCAATGGGTGGAAACTAATCAAGGAGAGAAGCAACCTAGAACTAAGGAGAAATTTCCTGACAGTGAGATGATCCCACCACTGGGTGGTCTGGCCCCTCCCCTACCCCTACCCCTCACTCCTTGCCTGCCCTGAGAAGAGAAGGGTGAATGCGGCGGATGGAGACTCGCTCCGTATTCTGGAGTGTGCGGAATGTGCGGAGTGTGCAGAGCGAGGTGCCCCTCTACCTGCCTCTTTTTCCGGAACTTGTTGGTGCTGTGCACACCTCGGCCACTGGGGGAGCTGCACAACTTTTCTCCGCACTGAGACACTGGCTGGACCGCCTGCCTGCAGCCGATGCTCCACGTCGTAATGGGCTCCAGGAGGAGGAGGGGGGAACGCCATCTCCCCCATTGTGCAGCGCGCTAAGTTTAAGTGCAAGAGCAGCAAGCAGTCATGGAGGCAGCGAGAGGAATATGGGGAGAGGCGCGACTTTCTCCGCCCCGAGACACCGCCTGGGGCGCATCTCGACATATTCCTCTCGCCGCCTCCATGGCTGCTTGCTGCTCTTGCACTTAAACTTAGCGCGCTGCACAATGGGGGAGACAGCATCCCTTCCTCCTCCTCCTGGAGCCCATTACGACGCGGAACATCGGCTGCAGCCATGCGGCCCAGACAATTCTCGGTGCGGAGAAAAGTCGTGCATCTCCCAACAAGGGTCGGAAAAAGAGGCAAGTAGAGGGGCGCTTCGCTTCTGCTCTGGAATATGGAGCGAGTCTCTATCCGCCGCCTCGCCCTTCTCGTCTCAGGGCAGGCGAGGAGTGAGGGGGAGGGCAAGGGCGGGGGGACAGCCAGCCGACAGGGAGTCACAGCAGGGGGACGAAAGACCTTCATTTATCTGGCAACCTGAAGTGACTCTTGATTTAAATCATGGTAAAAAGCATCCAAAGAAGAACAACATCAGAAACCCCCCCCCAACCCTCGCCTGTTTTGTGGCACAGAGAGCCTAGGTAGATCCTAGGTAGAGGCAGATATTTCTCTTTCTGCACACGATGAGAATATATCTGCTGAACAAAGTTCTGCATTGGCGACAGGAAGGGCATCCAGCCATTAATAGCAATAGCACTTACACTTATATACTGCTTCATAGTGCTTTACAGCCCTCTCTAAGCGGTTTACAGAGATCGGCATATTGCCCCCAACAATCTGGGTCCTCATTTTACTGACCTCAGAAGGATGGAAGGCTGAGTCAACCTTGAGCCGGTGAGATTTGAACAGCTGAACTGCTGAACTAGTAGTCAGCTGAAGTAGCCTGCAGTGCTGTACTTTAACCACTGCACCACCTCGGCTCTTAAACATTCTGCTAGTTCCATTCAGTTGCCCAGACTCCACCCCTCAAGGGATTATGGGGTCGTTAAAAGATGATTATTATTATTAATAAGATTGTTGAATCCAACCTGTTGTTCCATGCAGGAATTAAGATTGAAGCATTGCCTTTCCCCAAACCCTCTCCAATTTGTCTCATTCCTCCTTTAAAGTGTGATCCTTGGTACTTGAATATAGTAGGGAGGCCATTGAGTTCAACTATGCCCTCCTGCCAAATTAAAGCTTTTTTAAAATATATATATATAGTTCTTTCAGTCTCCACTGGATCACACAAGCCCTTATCCTACCCTCTACAATGATAAAAAGTCTTAGCTTTCTTTGATATGTCAGCGTTCATGTGATCACATATCAAATGTTTCAGTCTCTCTTCAAAGAGGTTAGTGTCTAACCCACTGGTCATTTCCATTGATTTTTCTGTACTGGTTCCAATTTCTCTGAATCCTTCTTAAAGTTTGACATCCAGAATTAAACACAAGATTTGATGTGAAAGCTCATCAAAGCAGAATCAAATGGAAAGGGAATCAATCCTCTTCTCGTTATTTAAAATTATGCTTCTGTTGATCCATCTTAAAATTGCAGTTCTCTTTTTTTCCCCCCTCATCCTTATTACATCAGTGACTCATGTCCATCTTATAATGAATTATTGTTTCACGGAGTTGGCCTTTTGAAGTGTATCAGGGATTTAGATTCAATTGCACAGGGACATTCTGAATTGAATCGACCCAATTAGATACTCGGATTCAAAGTCTTACATCAAATGGACTCAGTTTTCCTAATTTAATCACTGAATCAAGAATCAAAAGTCAATTAAAGTTGCACGAAGCCAATCCTGGGCGAATCACTTCTTCCTAGCCCTAGGAAGGTGGCAATGGCAAACTACTTCTGAAATCTTGGCAAGAAAGTTGAAAGGACTAGAGAAGACAGCCATCATGAGTCAAGTCTGAGTTGAAGGCATGCACACACAGAGAGAAAAATCACTGATCCAAATAAACACCTTTGACTATCTGAATCAAGCAGATTTTGAATCATTTAAAAGCTAACTCACACATCCCTACTGCATAAATCCAAAGATACTATCTCCTAGCCCCGTGATGACGAACCTATGGCACGCATGCCACAGGTGGCACGCGGAGCCATATCTGCTGGCACGCGAGCTGTTGCCCTAGCTCAGCTCCAGCGTGCATGTGGGCACCCGCCAGCTGATTTTTGGCTCGCATGGAGGCTCTGGGAGGGCGTTTTCGGCCTCCAGAGGGCCTCCAGGGGAGCAGGGGAGGGTGTTTTTGCCCTCCCTGAGCTCCAAGAAAGCCTCTGGTGCCTGGGGAGGGCAAAAAATGGGCCTACCGGGCCCACCATAAGTCAGGAAACGGGGGCGCGTGGGGGGCATTGAATATGGGTGTGGACACGCGCACGTGTGCGATAGCGCGCAAATGCACTATTTCGGCACCCGAGGGAAAAAAGGTTCGCCATCACTGTCCTAGCCATTTCTGAGTCAGCCAAGGTTGACTCAGCCTTCCATCCTTCCGAGGTCGGTAAAATGAGGACCCAGATTGTTGGGGGCAATATGCTGAACTCTGTAAACCGCTTAGAGAGTGCTGTAAAGCACTATGAAGCGGTATATAAGAAAAGTGCTATTGCTATTCTGGTTTGCCATTCTCTAAAATATTGTCCTTTAATACAATTTGCAGAGAAGATTCTATTTATTTTATTTATTTATTTTTATTTATTTAGTTTGTCAAACATAAGATAACAGGTATAAGTATAAACAGGAATATGAATACAGTAAATACTGGGTACGAATAAATGGGAACAGTAGGACAGGGACGGTAGGCACGCTGGTGCACTTATGCACGTCCATTATAGACCTCTTAGGAATGGGGTGAGGTCCACGGTAGACAGTTTAAGGTTGAAGCTATGGGGGTTTGATGAAGTAACAACGGAGTCAGGTAGAGCATTCCAGGCATTGACCACTCTGTTGCTGAAGTCGTATTTTCTGCAATTCTCTTTCTTTAGAGAGAATTGGTGTCTAGTTTAATGAAAAGAAGGATTAGGGGCGACATGATAGCAGTGTTCCAATATCTAAGGGGCTGCCACAAAGGAGTGGGGGTCAACCTGTTTTCCAAAGCACCTGAAGGCAGGACAATAAGCAATGGATGGAAATTAATCAAGGAGAGAAGCAACCTGGAACTAAGGAGAAATTTCCTGTCAGAACTATTAATCAGTGGAATGACTTGCCTCCAGAAGTTGTGGGTGCTCCAAGACTAGAAGATGTTAAGAAGAGATTGGACAACTACTTGTCTGAATTGGTTCAGATTTTCCTGCTTGAGCAGTGGGATGGACTAGAACACCTTCAAAGTCCCTTCCAACTCTTTTATTCTGTTATGGACTTCCAACACCAGAATTCTTTCGGATGGCCATGCCAGCTGGGGAATTCTGAGAACTGAAGTCTATGCATTGAAGAGATACCAAATTTGCAGAAATCTCCTATAGATCCACCAGTATTTATTTATTTATTTATTAGTGAGACTTATATACCGCCTCATAGTGCAAGCACTCTCTAAGCGGTTTACACCATTAAGCAATGTATATTTACATTGCCCCCAACAATCTGGGTCCTCACTTTACCTACCTCGGAAGGATGGAAGGCTGAGTCAACCCTGAGCTGGTGAGATTTGAACAGCTGAACTGCTGATCACAGTCAGCTAAAGTAGCCTGCAGTACTGCACTCTAACTGCTGCGCCACCTCGGCCCTTAAAAACAGGGTTGCTGGATTGAAATCATATACTTTCAAATCTGCAAACTGAAGATGGTTGCCAACCAGAAATGTATATATTGTTAAGAAAAATATTCAAGAGAATTCCCCCCCCCCCCGACATTAGATATGCATTTACCATGACACAGTTAGACAGCTCAGTCTTAAGGAACATCTGGGGTGGTTTGTTTTTTTTACTATGTTAAGAGTCTGTTGTTTTCTCTAATATTTTTCTTTCAACAGATATGGGATAGTTTTAGTATACAGTCATTTCACTTGGCCTTTAACATCCTATTTATAAAGCAAAGTGGCTTTTGTGTGTAGGAAATTAGCACCCACACCTCTCCTAGAAAAATGAAATATTTTGGGAAATATGAAAAAGACAGAATATTATATTTCCCTGGATGAGAAAATGGAGAAACATGTTTTTAGGCTGGAAACAGACTCACTCTTAATAGCCCCCACCGTCCTCAATAGCCCACAGCAGATGTCCCCATTTAAGAGATAAAGAGATAGCTAGGTCTATTCATAGGCAAATGCCCTCACCCAAGATCCAACAAAGGTAGGATTAGCCCTCTCTACCCATCTAGCAACAGAACTCACCACATGGCACCTGGGAAGATTACATCACCCAGCAAGGCTCAACCAAGCTTGGGACTCAGGACAGCCTACAGAGTTGCCCCTGCATGGCCCCATGGGAGTCTGACAACCAATCAGAATACAAGCTCAAATTCAAAAGCCCAGAGAGGGTATAAAACTCAGGCACTCTTAGCATCTCACTCAACATCTTCAAGGCATGTGATCCTGTCCACCATTAAAACCATCTTTCCCAATAGCCACCATGTTTCCAGGGTCTTTCTCCCCACTTGGAACTGAACCCAGAAGGATATTTCTTCCAACAGTGTAATTCCAGAGAGGCTCAAGATTGTAACAAGATGAACATGGGATTATTAAAAACATTTCTCTCCTCTGTCTTCCTCTTAAAGTAGTTTTGAATCACTCACATGGACCTTACATCTTACACACACACACACACACACACACACACACACACACACACACACACACACACACACACACACACACACAAACTTATAAAGAATTGATAAAGAAATAAAGGGAGACTAGTATAGATCTATTTCCAGCTATTTACTCTCATCAGCTAGCCATACCCTTCTAGGATTCGAACCTGGGCTGCTTGCCTTATATATAAAATATTTCAGAGAAGTTTGCCAGTGAAGTTTGCTTGTTTATATCTCCTTCAATTCATAAAAGAAAGCTAAACGTGGTTCATAAAATATGATAAAGGGCAAATAAAAATATTTCATTACAGTGCACCATCGTATTTCTCTATGTCTCTTCAAAGGATCAGTCATGCCCACTTGTGGTTAACAGAATTGCAGGTTTATTTAATTATGTATTTGCCTTTCATTTAGGTGTTCAATAGTCATTCTTCCTAATTTTTCCCCCCAGAGCACCAACCCCTCAAGAAACTGAGTAGGCCAAAGAAGGTTATTTGTCTGAAAATTGATTAAAACCTGGATATCTCGATTCTTGAATCGAGGGTCCTCCCTCGGTCAATTGCTTTAGAACAAGAAAAATGTTATATCCGCCGTTACTCTAATCAACATGGCCACCTGCTTTTCCGTTTCGTGCACTCCTTACAGCAATTCTGCTCTTCATTCTCACACTCGTAATCCAACAAGTTCAGAATTAGAAAATAGAAAGTTTTTAAAAGGTATATTCAGCACTCTCCATTCAAGATTAGTTTGCTTCTAGTCACTTACAATCTAGTTTGGCTCAGAACTTCTTTCCTCTTATGTCTGACTTTCTGCACCGTCACTTTCGGAAGTTTCCTGCCATTGCTCTCCTTCTCCTAATCACTGCTTTCTGTTGGGCAGAATCTGCCTCTCACCTTGGAGTCTCAATCATTTGCTTTTCTTTTACTCCAAAAATCCAAGTTTCCTCCTTCTTGGACTTATCTCTCGCCTTGGAATGGAATAATGTCACCCTCTTTGGCTTCCTTCTGTGCGGCTGTCACCGCTTTGAGCCTGTCACGAATGGCAGACCTCTTTCCTGACAGAAATTAGCGGGGTTTCCTCAACCTTTGGGAGGATTGCGTTTCAGCCCTGAGGTCCTTGGAAGTTCCCCTTTTCTATCGTTGCTTCCTCCAGAAACGGCAATGCCTTTGTAGGCTTTCTGTCAAGAATGATCGGAGTTCAAAATCAGAGCCCTGTTCTTTTCCCTGCAGCGCGATGACTTCACCGCAGTTTCATCCATCCATTCTGGCTCAGAATTTTGGAAATCGAAGCCTCAAATATATCAACAAATATAAGCACAGATGGGAGGCAACTGAGATACAGGTAGTCCTTGACTTACAACCATTGGTTTAGTGACTGTTTGGAGCTATAACAACACTGGAAAAAGAGTGACTTATCGCCCGTTTTCGTGCTTACTACCATTGTAGTATTTTCATGGTCACGTGATCAAAATTGGTGCACTTGGCAACTGGCATGTACTTATGACAGTTGCAGCTGGCTTCTGACAAGCAAAGTCAATAGGGATGTCATATTCAATTAACAACTGCATGGTCTGCTTAAAACTGCCGTGATTCACTTAACAATCATGGCAAAAAAAAGTTATAAAAGGGGGCATGACTCACTTAAAAACTGCCTGGCTTAGCAACAGAAATCTTGGAATCAATTGTGGTCATAAGTCAAGGATTACCTATACATTGCTAGAGGAGAAAGAAAATTTGATTATCTAAGAAAGTTACGGCAAGCTGGGTTTTATTTTGGTTTTATTTGTCTAAAAGTGATTGTGCAAAATCTTGTTAGAGATTGCTGATAAACATATAAACCACAGTTCTATAGCCGTTATTAGCATTTCCACGAAAATTACATTTATTACTGAGAATATTTTTCTCAAAAAAAAAAGTTAATTTCATGTATATAAATAGAAGCGAAGAAGAGATAACTGTTTGTTCCAAATAACTTTAAAGGCACGGATTTGTACTGATATTTAAAGTTATTTATTTTGCGGAGATGTACTATTTGTAAAGGTACACAATGTAGTCCTGTTTGGTGAGCAAAGCAAAAACATTTTAAATGTTTCTATTGTGCAGTGAATACAGAGCTGCACAAAATAAGCAAGTATAATACATGGGATTAGTGCATTTGGAGTTCTGTGTCCAATCTGGCTACATTAGTTCAAAAAAACAGTGATAAGATGGTGAAGGATTTAGGTGGGGGGGAAAGATGTTTGAGGAACAGTTAAAGGAGCTGGGTATGTTTAAATTACAGAGAAGACAGCTGAAGAAAAATAGGACATTGGGCTTCAAATTATCAAGGGTGAAGGATCAGGTCCACACCTGTGAAGATCTAATTAAATTGATTTATTGCTACTTGTGTCTATGCACAGGAATATCCTCAGCTAATAATTACCACCTGCTAAGAGTTAGATAAAGGTCAAAGGAATTCAAAGGGGTGGTTAGACTTAGTCCACTTGTGACTACATAGAGATTCTAGGCTGATTCCTCGTTTAACTCTGCCCCCAGGTTCTGCCACTTCTTTCCCTAAACAAATAGCATTTGAAGGGTTATCATGTGAAGAGAGTAGATTCTTCTCTATTTCTCCAGAGACATTACCAGAAACAATGGGTTAAGAGGTTCTGGATAGACATCAGAAGAAACTTCTTGACTGGATGAGCTGTGAGCCAGTGGAAAGGTTGTCACATGTTGAGGTGAGTTTTTCAGAATTTGGATGGTCGTCTGCCAGAATTTATATAGTAGGAATTGATGAAGTTTCTGAATCATACAGGTAAAGTTGTCTGAACGTTAAGTCATGGCAACTGGACTTATTTTTCTTGTTAGTTTGAGACGTTTCACTGCTCATCCAAGTAGTTTTGTCAGAGAAAATTAGTTGGACAGAAAGTTGTTGGAATGTACCAACTCCTCGCTATACTTGTATAGTAGAACTTGCACTGAAATATTTGATTCCTTCTAACTCCCATAGTCTAAGGGCAGATAAATGCATAATTTTAGGTAATTAACACAAACATACATAGGCACTTAATTCCACATATCCATAAATCAGAATGCCATATGCTGAGAATCATGAAGATAATTCAGCTCAACTCCCACTCATATTTTGAAAGCTTATCTATCCAAAACTGAATTGGCCTTCATCTCCTGTTAACTTGCTCTTCAGAATTATTCACTAGATTTGATTTGATTAGTCATATGTTGACATTCTAGAACATTGTTAGATGTTTCTGGCAAATGTTCCAGCGGTGAAATCTACTTACCTTCCCTACCGGTTCGGAAGCGCACGCTTGTGCATGTGCCACAGTTGCTCGCGCACACGCCACCGTTGCGTGCACTTTTTCACTCTCTGCACATGTGCAGAAGGCTTTGCGCATGCGCAGAGTGTTAAAAAAAGAAAATGGCGACATCTGGGCAGGTGGGCAGAGCCTCGCGCTGCCGCCGCTACAGGTTCTCCAAACCATCGGTGGCTGCCACTACCAGTACGCCTGAAGCGGGCCGAACCGGTAGCATTTCACCCTTGAAATGTTCCCTCTGACCTTCTCAGTCAATTTTGCCTCTTGCTTTATGATCTAACTCACATAGCAGCCGTATTTCAGATTGTTCCAGGTACATTTTCTTAATTACGAAGTAGTCCAAATACAGGTAATGCTAGATAGCATTACACTATTCATGTGTGAAAGTTCACAAAGAACAGCATATAAAATGTGTATCGAATATATGGTCAAAATGGTAGGAATGGGTCAGGAAAGATAAAGGATTAAGAAACAAGGCTACATGAAAAAGAAGATGTAAGATTGTAAATATATGGAAATAGTGTACAAATTTTGTATAAGCAAAAATAATAGATGTGAATAGGTGTAGATCTGTGTTATGATATTGTGATGTTTAAAGTTGAAAAATAATTTTATATATATATATATATATATATATATATATATATATATATATATATATATATATATATATATATATATATATATATATATATATATACACACACACACACACATTTTTTCAGCAAAAAATCCTACACACACACACACAGAGAGACACAGACACACGTGTGTGTGTGTGTGTGTGTGTGTGTGTGTAGGATTTTTTGCTGATAAATGAAAATAAAGGGAGACTATTAAAGATCTATTTCGAGCTTATTTTGCTCTCGTCAGATAGCCATACCACTTACTGGGATTTGAACCCGGGCTGGCTGCCTTGCAGGGCAGCAACTTAACCACTAGGCCATAGGCTCTGTTCCCAATCAGCTCTTTCACCAGCTCTGTTCCCAATCAGCTCTTTCCCAATCAGCTCTTTCACCAGCTCTTTCACCTTATATATATATAAGAAAAGATTTTAAAAATGTGTATCGAAATATAAAAGAGGACTACCTGTAACAGTGACACACAATATTGCATTTGAAATCATGAAAAGAGAGGCAACCCTTACCCTCCAAAGTATTCCGGAAACTGAAGTTAGCCATTTTATCCATTGTCCCAGTTTCATATTGTGTCAGACTTAAGCAGAATTCAACCTCGGCTGAAGTGGGAAGCCGGGGCGTTCTTCTTTTATCGTGGTTGCCAGGATTTCGAAGGACAGGCCCTTCATTCGTTCCATTACAAAGTGATTGGCGGCTATTGTACTCTTCAGATTGGGTGCAAATGACCTAGAAGAGGATACAGAAGGTGACACAGGGTTGGGATGAGACCTTTTGGGACCAGTAAGAGTGTTTTCAAAACCATGAAGTTCCAGTTCAAATCAGGAGATCTGTGCAGATAAACAAGCATCTCAAACATCTTTTATAAAATCACTAAGTGTGGCTATCATACAGCGTCTTCAAACTTGGTAACTTTAAGACTTCAAATCCCAGAATACCTCAGCTAGCTATGCTGGTTGAAGTCCTGAAGTCTTAAAAGTTGCCAACTTTGGAAACCCCTGCTATAATAGATGCATGTCCCAATCCATGTTTATTCGTTTGTATGCAGTAGTGGGTTCCTACCGGTGCGCTCTTGGCTGTCTGTCGCCGCCGAGCCGAAGAAGCTGGCGGCGTTCGCAGCACGGGGCTTCCCCCGCCCGCTTTCCCGGGATGCCGGGATGCCGCCATTTGCGCTCTTCTGCCCTCTGCGCAAGCAGCGCTTGCGCAGAGGGCAAAAGAATGCAAATGGCAGCGTCCCAGCATCCCAGGAAAGCGGGCGGGGGAAGCCCCGCACCGCGAACGCCGCCAGCTTCTTCGGCTCAGCGGTGACGGATAGCCAAGAGCGCACCGGTAGGAACCCACTACTGTTTGTATGTAAACAAAGAAATATCTTTCCATCAAATATCATTTGCATGACACTGATGCTGTTGCAGGCTGTTCAGTTAAATTGTACCTTTTTAATATTCTAGTCTAGTGGAATATTCTAGTTTGATAGGAATGGATGCTGTCTCATTGCTTTCTACTGAATGTATTCACATCTTGTTTAAAACACTTGAAATGATATGCAGCAGGCAATACATCAATAAAAATAATCATTCCTCAAACAGTGTCTTAGTTCAATAATACTACAAATGGTGGACATTAGAAAACATTTTGTGAGGTCCTTGGTGATTTCTGACCCCGCACTTCAACCCTGTGCTACATACATGACCACGGGGAAGGGCTTTCTCTGTGGCTGCTCCAGCCCTCTGGAACCAACTGCCACCTGAGGTCCGTATCAACCCCACCTTGCTGGCCTTCTGAAAAGCCGTTAAAACCTGGCTCTTCTGGCAGGCCTGGAACTAATAACCCATAGATAAGATGTGTGATTGTAAGGATTTTATAACTGTGATATATTTTAACATGTTTTTAGATGTTTTAGACATTTTTTATTGTGTTTTTGTTGGTTTCTGGTTGTGAGCCGCCCTGAGTCCATGCTGAATTGGGCGGCATATAAGCTAAACCAAATAAATAAGGTAAACCAAATAAATATATTCTCTTCTATTGGTGTACATTATCCTATGAATTCATTCCACATGCACCTTCCACAGGTGTTAGATTTCAATTTCCATTATCCCACATCTAACATGCCAGCTTGTTTGTATGGAACTTACAAAATGAATATTATGGAACCAGAAATCTAATACAAAATGAAACACATGCAAGGTACTCTTGATTAACAAAAATTATTCAGTACATTTACTCAAATAAGTTTACTCATTGTGTTTAATGAGACTTGATCCCAGGAAGATATGCCTTTCGTAGCAATTTGGAAAGATACCAGAGGTGGGTTCCTCCCGGTTCGCACCGGTTCTATAGAACCGGTAGCAAACCGCTGGTGACGTCACGGAGTTGGTTCTGTCAGTGCCGGTCCATGGATGTCGCCATCTTTTTTTATTTTTTATTTAAAAATGCTGATTTTTTTTCTTCTGCACATGCACAGAAGCCGAGTTTCCGGCATTGCGCATGCACCGCCATCTTGTTTTTGGCTTTTTGGGGGGGAGTTTGGATTTTCGGCCACGCAGCGCAGGAGGAAGCGAACTGGTGACGAGGTAAGTTAGAACCCACCCCTGGAAGATACACATAATGGAAAAAGTGTTTTTGATGCAAAAATCAAGGACACACAATGCAATCTCATCATTTAAGACACTCCATAAATAATAGTTACATGCAGTATATGTCTATGGAGATTCTCAATCATCCAGGTCATGGTTGTCCCAAAGGTGCTTTTTCAAGAGGCAACTGAACTTTCTGGCTTTTCTTTGAAGAGGTTTTGCTTCTTATCCAAGAAGTTTCTTCAGTTCTGATTGGATGGTGGGGAATGGAAGGATTTATACTCCTTGCAGACAGCTGGTCATTTGCATTCTTTTAGCAGGTCGTTAAGGTCACCTGGAGGTTTAGCTGTGTCCTCAGGGTCACCTGAGAAGTACAAATGGGTGTAGAGCCTTCTTGGAACTGTTGAAAGGACTGTGTTGTAAATTGGAGATAGATTATGTCATATCCCTCCCCCTCTATTGAGAGAGGGCTGTTCAATTTTGAAATAGATGGCCTCTTTGACCCCTCTTTCAAACCAGGGATCCTCTCTGTACAAAATGTGGACTTTGCTGTCTTCAAAAGAGTGGCCTTTGTCTTTTAAATGCAGATGGAGTGCTGAATCTTGTCCTGATAGGTTTGTTCTTCTATGTTGTGCCATGCGTTTATGAAGTGATTGTTTTGTTTCCCCAATGTACAGATCTGCACATGGCTCACTGCATTGTATTGCATATACCACGTTGCTCAATTTCTGTCTGGGTGTTTTATCTTTGGGGTGGTGGACAAACTTCTGCCTTAGTGTATTCTTGGGTTTGAAATTGCATTTATGTTATTTGGTTGAAGTATAGTGCATGCAGTATACTTCAAAATGAGTGTAGGTGATGAGCAGGCTGAACAATTATCGGGCACCAATTTGCCTTGATCATTAGTAGATCAGATTCTTGTGTATAGGTTGCATGGGATAAATTTGTAATACTTTTGAACCATATCCTGGCTCCTGATTTCTTGCACCCGACAATGACGGTACGAGACTTAGGCTGCGACTTTGATAGGGAAGACTTGAGTTCAAGCCAACATTCATCCATTGAACTCTCACTTCCCTTAGTCCAACTTATGTCACAGAAGAGTCATGATCAAACAAGGGAAGATTTAATGTAAGCTTGTTTTACGTTCTTCAAGGGATTACGGGATTGTTCAAAGATCCTCTTCTTGAACATATGCAGCAAATGAAAACCTACAGCACATGCCATAACTGGCACATAATTTATTTTACCAATAGGAAGTTTTTTTCCCTAGTTAACATTCAACCGGAAACTAAACGTCTGTAGAGATTCTCAGTCATCCAGGTCATGGTTGTCCCAAAGGTGCTTTTTCAGGAGGCAACTGGACTTTCTTGCTTTTTCTTTTGAAGACGTTTTGCTTCTCATCCAAGAAGCTTCTTCAGCTCTGAGTGGATGGTGGAGAATGGAAGGATTTATGCTCCTTGCAGACAGCTGGTCGTTTGTGTTCTTTTGGAGAGTCATTGAGGATTATCTGTGTCCTTGGGGTCACTTGAGTGGTGCAAATGGTTCCTGTGGTCTGCAATTTTTTTCTCTGGAAATCCATTCCTACTCCCACAGGATATCCTTTCATTCCCCACTATCCTGTCAGAGCTGAAGAAGCTTCTTGGACGAGAAGTGAAATGTCTGCAGAAGAAATAACAAGAAATTCCAATTGCCTCCTGAAAAAGCACCTTTGGGATTCAACTGGAAGGTGCCTTCTGTTGCTCAGTTGTTGACTTGTCCATTTATTTCTGTCTCTTTCTGATTCTTCTTGCATCTCAAAATATTCTTTAGCCATTCTTTTTTCAGCCTCGCAGTCAAAGGCTTCAGTTCCAGTTCATTCAGCCTTTCTGATGAGCCGGCTTTTAAAGACCTCTGTTACAATTGGGAAAATCATAACCTTGACTGCCCATATCTTCGCTGTCAGGGTGATGTCTCTCCACTTTGATATTTTGACTGGATTTCTCAAAGACTTTTCCCTCCCCAAGCAGCTGCTGTCATCTGTTTATCGCGGGGCTACAGTCACAATCCAGTGAATCTGTGAATCTAGGAAGATAGCATCTCTTATTATTCTTCCTATATGCATTGAGTGTGCACTGCCTGCTAACATAGGTTTCTTGATTGTTTAATACTAAGCAGCACATAGATTTATTTATTTTTATTTTATTTTATTTATTTGTCAAAATGTGTACAAGATAACAGGTATGGTATAAACATAAACAAAAGCAAAGTAGGTACAGGTAAATTTGGACAATAGGACAGAAGGACAGGGACGGTAGGCACAATGGTGCGCTTATGCACGTCCCTTACAGACCTCTTAGGAATGGGGTGAGGTCGACTGTAGACAGCCTAAGATTAAAGTTTTTGGGGTTTGGGGAAGAAACTACAGAGTCAGGTAGTGCATTCCAGGCATTGATCACTCTGTTGCTGAAGTTGTATTTTCTGCAGTCGAGTTTCGAGCGGTTTACATTGAGTTTGAATCTATTGTGTGCTCGTGTATTGTTGCGGTTGAAGCTTTAGATTTAGATTTATTTAGATTTATTATTAGAGTTGGAAGGGACCTTGTAGGTCATCTAGTCCAACCTCCTGCTCAAGCAGGAGTTCCTACACCATTTGAGACAGATGGCAGTCCAGTCTCTCCTTGAAGGTCACAAGTGTTGGGGCTCTCACAACCTCCGCTGGCAAGCTGTTCCACTGGTTGATCGCTCTCACCATCAGAAAGTTTCTCCTCACTTCCAGGTTGAATCTCTCCTTGGTCAGCTTCCACCCATTATTCCTTGTTTGGCTTTCTGGTGCCATAGAGAACAGCCTGACCCCCTCCTCTCTGTGGTATCACCTCAAGCATTGGAACACTGCTATCATGTCACCCCTGGTCCTTCTCTTCACTAGACTGACCAAGCTCAGTTCCTGCAACCGCTCTTCGTATGTTTTATTTTCCAGACCCAAGCTGAAGTATTCATTGACAGGTAGGACATTGTGGCAGATGATTTTATGAACTACATTTAGATCAGATCAAAGGCGACATAGCTCTAAGTTGTCTAAGCCTAAAATTTCAAGTCTGGTGGAATAAGGAATTCTGTTGCGAGCAGAGGAGTGGAGGACTCTTCTTGTAAAGTATCTCTGGACACTTTCTAATGTATTTATGTCTGATATGCAGTGTGACTTCCAGACAGATGAGCTGTATTCGAGGATTGGTCTGGCGAATGTTTTGTATGCTCTGGTTAGTAGTGTGATATTACCGGAGATAATCACCGGAGATATCACCATCACATCTTTTTATTCAAAAAAGTTTTATTAGTACAAACTTACATAAGTAGTAGCAAAATATTAAATATAAAGTACAAACATTTTTGTTTTTTTCTCCCCCCCCCCAAACCCACCCCCTTCCCTCCCCACCTCCCCCCCGGACTTCCCAGAGATAATACAGGGCATAATAATAAATTTAAATTGTTAATAAAAAGAGAAAGAAAAAAGGAAAAAAAGAACACTATTTTTAAAAAACTTCAACTCCAAATTATACACTGCTAATATATCGCATTTGTATACAATAGTAAAGATACAAAAAAGAGGAAAAAAAAGAAAGAAAGAAAGAGAAAACTCTTTAACAATACAAACAAACAAACCTCCTACCTCCTCCCTTCAGTCCTCTATCTTATACAAGGTAAATGTTACATAAGTAATAACTAAATATAAAATACACAAATCTTAAACTAATATTATTGACATTAAAAATAACCTCTAAGATAAAACTTAACTAAATGTTACATAAGTGATCATCAAATATTAAATTTCATCATGATATTAATAAGATAATATTATTCTAAATTAATTCACTAACTTCAATAAACAAAAAAAGAAAATGAAAGAAGAATAAACAAATCTTCAACAAACTATATATATCTAATATTATCAACATTAAAAATAACCTCAAAATTATATAAAACTTAACTAAATATTGCATAAGTAATCATTAGATAGGGAAAAGATAAAATACAATCATATTAGTCTCTATCCGTCCAATATATTTCAACATCACATCGTTTTGTATCTTGATAGTTCATCTTTTAATAGTTCAATAAATTCGAATTTGTCGAGTCGTCTCCCGTCTAATCCCAAACCTCCATCTCCTTTTCCCCAGCTATCTGATTCAGGCACTCCTTTTGGATTTTTGAATCTATTTCCTTTTGATCCATCAAAGGTGGCTTCCCCTCCTCCTCCTCTTTTATTTTCATACATCCTTCCTCTGGAATCTTGGATATATCAGCCTTTAGAACATTGACATAAAATTCAGTAGCTTTTTTTATCGTGTTGAGCCGGTATCTTTTTCCAGAAAATTTCACTGCTACTCCAACTGGCGCTTCCCATTTATATTGTAAATTTAATCTCTTAAATTCATCAATCAAAAAAGTATAGCTTTTTCTGACTTTAAGCATTTTAGAGGGGATTTCTTTCCAAATCTTTAGTTCCTGACCATTCACCATAAGATTATTGTTAAACGTTGCTTGTATAATTCTGTTCCGTAGAGCTCTTGTGGTAAAATATATGACAATATCCCTTGGTAAATGCTTTTGTTTAGCGTACCACGAATTGATTCTGTATATTTTGTCGATTTGTGTAGCCAATTCCGCTTTAGAAATTCCAGACACCTGATCCAATATGTCAACCATCCTGCCTTTTAAATTTTCATATAATCCTTCTTTCAAACCTCTAATCCTTATAGCAACTTCCATGGATCTGAACTGAGTCATTAAAACCTCTTTTTCAAAATTTGCAATGTCATTTTGGATTTTATCTATGTAATTCATCGAAGTTGCCAAAGCTTGTTTATTTGTTTCAATATGTTCTGCCAAAACTTCAATATTTGTTGCTAAGCCTTTGCAAACCTCTAACACATCAAATCTTAGTTGTTGATTCATATTCTTCAAAGCAGCCTGCATTTTTTTGTCTATCTCACTTATTTTCTGGTTAAATTCCAAAGTAAGTTCATGTTTCATAATCTTTAAATTATTATTACTTTATAACTTCTTTTACCAGTAATTCTTTGCTTCCCCCCCCCTTTATTGTACTTACAGTATGTACTTTACATAAAGGTTCCCTTGATATTTTCTTAATCTTAATTCTTTTCTTAAATCTCCTGCCTTTCCTGTTTGGGTTGCTTGCATTATAAATATAAAGCTTTTTTTCTTACTCTTCCCTGGTACCCTGTGTTTAGGTGGGCATTTTCCCCCCTTTCCCTTTCTGTTGTCTTTTTTTCCTGATTTCAATGTATCAGCATGTTCTACTTTGTGTATTTGGGGACATTTTTGTTTTTTGCTTCCTTATGATGCTACACATTTCCCTCCAGAGTTCATCAGATTTTCTCTTTATCAAGTGTAATCCATTCCTTCCTTTTTCCTTCAGCATAGAATTATATGGAAATTGCTGAGATTGTATCTTGTTGGCTTGAGGATTTGGCTTATTTTCTCCAGTTTAAGTTGTAGCCTTGCAAAAAAAAAAAACACATTTGTGAGACACAATCAACAACTGATTTATTTTTTATTAACAAAAGAGAATGTCTCCATCTTTGCGATCAATATAATGTTGTGCTGATCCATCAGTACATAGAAGGATCATTTAACATGCTTGGTGGAATTGTAAAAAAGCCAGAAATGTCTAAGGTTCAAATATACATAATGATACAAAGAATTTTAAAGATCAATATTCAACTGAAGCCAGCATTTTTCTTGCTGGACTTATACAGTAGGTAGTAATCAACTTACACAGCCACAACTGAGCCCAACATTTATGTTGCTAAGTAAGACAGCTGTTAAGTGAGTTTTGCCCCATCTTACAGCCTTTCTTGCCACAGTTCTCAAATGAATCACTGCCGTTGTTAAGTTAGTAACCTGGTTGTTAAGTGAATCTGGCTTCCCCATTGCCATTGCTTCTTAGAAGGTCACAAAAGGGGATCACATGACCCCAGGACACTGCAACCGTCATAAATACAAGTCAGTTGCCAAGCATCGGAATTCTGATCACGTGACCATGGGGATGCTGCAGTGGTCGTAAGTGTGAAAAGCAATCCTAAGTCACTTTTTTCAGTGCTCCTGTAACTTGACGTCACTCCTGTTGGGGAAGCCTATGGGGGCCTGAGTGCTCTGCCAGTGAAAACGGGCTCCCGAGCTCCGTTTTAGGCTGCCACAGCCTCCTGCAACCCTCTGCCAGTGAAAACGGAACTCATTTTCACTGGCAGAGGGTTGCAGGAGGCCGTGGCAGCCGAAAACGGAGCTCGGGAGCCCGTTTTCGCTGGCAGAAGCACGACGAGCTGGACCTTCTGTCAAAGCATCGTTTGCCACCATTCTACATAGAAGAACATTCTACATAGAAGAGGGGAGGGGGAATGCAGAGAGCATGAGAAGCTACCGATAGCAAATTCTTTGTGGCTTCTCCTAGGTCAGTGATGGCGAACCTTTTTTTCCTCGGGTACTGAAAGCACGCAAACGTGCGCTATCACACACATGCGAGTGCCCACACCCATAATTCAATTCCCCCTGGCCCCTGCGCATGTATGCATGCCCCCCCTGTGCTGCCCTGCCCCCCGCACATGTGTGCACGACCCCCCCTCCCATTTCCCAACTTCCGGTGGGCCTGGTAAGCCCGTTTTTAGCCCTTTCCAGGCTCCAGAGGCTTCCCTGCAGCCTGGGGAGGGCAAAAATTGCCTCCCCACTCCCTCCGGAGGCCGAAAAACAGCCTCCTATAGCCTCCGTGCGAGCCAAAAATCAACTGGCCTGCGCGCTGGAGCTGAGCTAGGGCAACGGCTCACGTGCCGGCAGATATGGCTCCACGTGCCACCTGTGGCACGCGTGCCATAGGTTCGCCATCACTGTCCTAGGTCATCTTTGTCCAGCACCTGCAAGGAGGGGTTGCCACGCTGGCAGAAGTTTAGTGGGCAACGTGACCCGGATGGGGGTGGGAAACAAGGAGTGCCCGTTTCCTATTGAAGGGGAACTTGGGAGACAAATTAGATTTGGGTTTTCCCATGCGTTGCCAACATGGTGTCTGCAATAAATTGGAACTTTGGTGAACTTTTTGCCTTGGACTCTGATTTCTGCTCGATTACTATTTGGAACCGTGACACCTTCACTGTTTCCAGGGTGGCCTCGCGGGCCAGATCTAAGTATCCCCCGGGCCGGATTCGGCCCCTGGGCCTTGAGTTTGACACCCCTGCTCTAGATACATTGACAATGGAACATCCTTTTGGCTTTTATTCCTGCTCATCATAAATAGCAATGCTACTGTTTGAATACTTTCCTGATAATTTAAAAACTGAATAGGCAGTATCCATTTTAGAGAAAGAACAGATTGGCTCTCTCCATTTGAAACAAAGGAAGGCATATATCTTATGCATTGAAAAACATAGTCTTTTTAGCTTTAGATAAAGAGACATTTGTTTAGCTATAAATAAGAAGGCATCTGCTTTCACTCTGAGATAAGGAAACCCTTTTTTGTAATAAGCTAGTACATTCCATTCTCTTGATAATAATTGGCTACATTTCTAAACTTCGGAGCCCTATAGAAAGGCAAATATGGAGAACGTGTCTAATTTAATGAAAAGAACGACTGTGGGGTGACATGATAGCAGTGTTCCAATATTTGAGAGGATGCCACAAAGAAGAGGGAGTAAACCTATTTTCCAAAGCTCCTGAATGCAGGACAAGAAGCAATGGGTGGAAACTAGTCAAGGAGAGAAGCAACCTGGAACTAAGGAGAAATTTCCTGACAGTGAGGACAATTAACCGATGGAACGTGTCAGGGTATGTAGATTTAATAGCTGTAAGCTGATGAGAGGTTGTAAGCGGAGGCAACCGTAAGCTGATGCCATGGGAATGAGGCATCAGGGTTACTGCCACTTTAAGAAGCTGTGTAAGAAGCTGCCTATGTAAGGGAAGCCATTAGAGGGTGTGTCCCTTCTCCTCATGTTCTCTCTCGTCGTGTATTCTCATTGTTCTTCTCTGTGTATCAGTAGCTGTATGATAAGGTATTTAACCACATATAAGTTTGTATGTATTTAGCTGAATATAAAACCACTATTAATTATCTAAAGGCATTGTGTGCTGTGTTATTGCTCCTGGGTTTATCTCATAATACTAATCATGCTGCCTAAACTCTGACAAAATGGCTTGCCTTCCTAAGTTGTGGGTGCACTGTCCCATCACTAGAGGTTTTAAAGAAGAGATTGGACAACCATTTGTCTGAAATGGTCCCGAGTTTCCTGCTTGAGCAGAGGGTTGGACTAGAAGACTTCCAAGGTCCCTTTCAACTCTGCTATTCTGCTATTCTGTTAATAGAAGTGATGCAATCACCCACCCAAAGGAACTGGTTTATATTGAATATATTGTTGATTGTTGTGTTTCATTTCTGCCTTAGAACAAATCAAGAGGTGTGACCTTAATCACATATACGTTAAGATATTCATGAACTGGGAGAGCCATGTTAACAAGGTTAGCCAATGAATAGGCATAGCAACTGAATCAGCCAATGGGAGCTAACCACTTCTGAGTCTGTGCAGAGAATCGAAACTGAATACTTAAGCTTAAGGCTG
Organism: Diadophis punctatus similis; assembly: GCA_023053685.1. Classification (NCBI taxonomy): domain Eukaryota; kingdom Metazoa; phylum Chordata; class Lepidosauria; order Squamata; family Dipsadidae; genus Diadophis; species Diadophis punctatus. The sequence goes on from JALIGW010000016.1 coordinate 17,173,130, forward strand.
GGTGTGACTCCAGTCTCCACTCTGTACTCTCTGTGCTTGTCTGTACTCTTTGCTGAAATGAAACTAACTCTCCTGCTTGTGTTTACTTGAAGAAAGAACTCTGCCAATGGTATTGTAGATTCATCTGTTATTATGTTTATAAAGAAGTTATTAAATCCAGCTGAATCAGTCATCTGCGTGTGCTTCTGGTTTTGATTTTTGCAACAAACTTTAATAATATAGGTAGACCTAGACTTATGACCACAATTGGGACCAGTATTTTTATTGTTAAGCAGGGTGGTTGTTAAGTGAGCCACACCTGATTTTATTATCTGTTTTGCCATGGGTGGTTAAGTGAACCATTGAAGTTGTTAAGGAAATCCAGGTTCTCCCATTGACTTTGCTTGTTGGGAGCCAGCAGGGAAGACGACAAATAGCCATCACCTGACCATAGGATGCTGCAACCTTCATAAATGGTCAGTTGCCAATTGCAAAAATGTTGATAACGTGACTGTGGAGATGCTGCAATGTTCATAAGAGTCCTGTGGTGCCATTGTAACTTTGAATGGTTGATAAATGAATAGCTGTAAGTTGAGGACTCTCTGTATGCTGTCTTCTCACATAGCTTGTTGGATATCTTCCATCCAAGGCAGGGTGATGGTGGTAGTCATTCTCCACTCTCATCAGCGGTGGGTTCCTACCGGTGCGGTCCGATGCGTAGCTCCGGTAGGGAGTGGCCAATTGTGTAATTTGCACGTGATCACTCCGGTGCCGTCTTCGCCGGTCTGTCGTGCACATCACCATCTTTTTAAAAGAATTTTTGGGCTTTTTTGCTTCCGCGCATGCGCGGAAGCAAAATCTCACCAAAATCTCACGTGCGCACGCGTCCCCGCGTGAGATTTCGGTGAGATGTTGCTTCTGTGCATGCGCAGAAGCGAAATCACACGAAGGGGCGTGCGCACAAAATGTGGAGATGCGCACGCAGCGCACCGGTAGCGACGGAGGAGCAACCCTGCCCTGACTCTCATGTTTATTTTGTTTTTTGCTGCGAACATCTATTTGGTTTTCTAGGCAGAACAGTGGAGTAGGTAGACATTTCTTTCTCCAGGGGATATTTAGAATTAAGTGAGGGTACTTGGGTACAGATTGAAACACAATGCTGGAAAATCATGCTTCTATTGTCCCATACAGGGGTGGGTTCCACTTACCTTCCCTACCGGTTTGCATCGCGACGGAAATGCGCGTTTTGCCCACCCCTGTCACGTCACGCAAAACACCCGGAAATGACTCTCTGCGCATGCACAGAGGGGTTTTTTTGCAAGCCGCGGCGACTGGAGGACCGGTTCGGGAGCATGGACCGCCGGTCATTGCTGCCAGTTCGGCAAGCGGCGGTCAATTTCCACTACCGGTTCTAAAGAACCGGTCCGAATGGGCAGCAACCCATTACTGGTCCCATTAGGTGCTCCTTTTTTTTATTAAACACACATAAAAATACAACGTACAACAATAACAACACAAAACAAACAATTAGGGGTATTCTATCCCCCTATATACAGTAAGCTTTCATGGGATAGTATCAATATTTATATTATCCATAAATAGATATATTTACATTTCTATTTGTTTACTTGGTCTTTAAATATATACAATATTCTTACTACTTCGATACATAGTTGATTTAAACGGCAAGATTCTATCTTAATTAATTCCATAAATAACAATAACACATCATCATTTATTTATTCTTTCTCTCTCTCAACCATTCTTAAAATTTGTTCCATACGATATAATATTCAGTTTCCTCTAAGGTGCTCTTTCAAAAGGCAGCTGGACTTTGTTTTTCCTTGAAGACGTTTCACTTCTCATCCAAGAAGCTTCTTCAGTTCTGACTGCTTCTTCAGCTCCGGCTGAAGAATTCTTGGATTGAGAAGCGAAACATCTTCAAAGAAAAACCAGAAAGTCCAGTTGCCTTTTGAAAAAGCACCTTTGGGACAACCATTACCATTAAGAGCCGAGGTGGCGCAGCGGTTAGAGGCAGGTACTGCAGGCCACTTTAGCTGACACTGATCCACAGGTCAGCGGTTCAGATCTCACCGGCTCAAGGTTGACTCAGCCTTCCATCCTTCCGAGGTAGGTAAAATGAGGACCCAATATAAATATACATTGCTTACTGGTGTAAACCGCTTAGAGAGTGCTTGCACTGTGAAGCGGTATATAAATCTCACAAAATAAAATAAATAAATAAATAAATGACCTGGAGGACTGAGGATCTCCATAGACACATGCTTCTATTGGTGCACTTTAAAGCCAGGTGTCATTTCTTAGCCATGGTGCTCTGCCTTGCTCTGCATTCTCATTACTCAATATTTTTTTCAGACTATTTCAGACTATTAAAGTACCTAAAATTCAGAGGATTCTCCCTGTTGTTTCAATATGTGTGCCTGTTTGCTTTCTCATTCTCTCCTGTCCTTTATGCACTGTGTCAATAAAGAACAATTCTGCCATCACTGTCAGAATTATTGCAAAGAAGTAAGTCAAAATCTGGCCTTTCCTTCATGTTGTTATGACAACAGGGCTTCTTCCTGGCACATTTTGACATTCCAAAGGAACACCCACCTCTCCTTCGCTCCTAACCTTTCTATTAATGTGTTTTCATACTTATAAATAAAGATTTCAAAAGTACAGAATGTCAAACATACCCCACACACACCACCGATTGTCAGGCTACAGGTTTATACGGTGAGCTTACAATTCTATAAGTCAATCATCGTTTTAATGTTCAGAATTTCGATTCATCCTAATTAGAGAAAGCCGCTGCTCTTGAATAGTGAATTTTCGGGAGCTTGCATTGAATAATGATTTTCGGATAGATTTATTCGGCACAGCCGCTTCGTGGAAATGAAGTTCATAAATGAGTTTAGACAAGAAAGTGGTGCAATCTCAAATGAAATAATCTCACCAAGCTAAGAAAGCCAACTTTGCCAAAATCCCTGCTTTTTTCCCCCTCACCTCATTTTTATGGCTCTGAAACTTTATATATTAACAAAGTAAGATCCACTCTGTCAAGACGAATTGCTATTTGCCAGGGGCATGGAGGTGTGTGCTTGTGGGTTTGTGCCTAAATAACTCTACAATGAAAAACAGAGAGAGTCCAGTAGCACCTTCTCAATGCTAGTACAGGGTCAGCTGTTTATGTGGGTTGCCCTAAAGGTGCTTTTTCTTGCTTTTTCTTTTGAAGACGTTTCGCTTCTCATCCAATAAGCTTCTTCAGCTCTGACAGGACAGTGGGGAATGAAAGGATTTATATTCCTTGCAGACAGCTGGTCATTTGCATCCTTTTAGAGCAGGGGTCCTCAAACTTCTTAAACAGGGGGCCAATTCACGGTCTCTCAGACTGTTGGGGGGGGGGGGGCAGATATCAATGCCATTTGAAGAATTCCCTGCTAATGTTAAGGGCAGTACTGCCAGTCTGGACACATTTTAGCCAGTATGCCAAAAGGATGATCAAAATCAAGGTTTAATTAAACATGCTCATGCTATCTCTTGCAAGCCAGGATTTGCTACTTAGAGATTGAATCAATGTTTGAATCTCCAATGTTTTTAAATGTTTGTTTTATGTGTGTTTATATAAATAAAATATTTTTTAAAAAATACAATGTTTGAATCTTACCAATTTGAGTATATGAAGCATCCCAGCACAATTAATTTTGATTTATTAACTGATGTTAACTATCAGTCAATAAATCAAAATTAATCAAACCCAATTCTCTTGAACCTATTGGTATCGCTCTCTTGTCCATAGATGGTGTCATTTTAACTATACAAAGACAGGTTACTCAGAACGCATATTTGTTTTTAATATTTAGCACCCTTCGTAATTTTGCACATATTAAAGAAAAGTGAAGTAATTATTTCTCTCAACCCTGGTGATACCATACCAAATGACACTTCAGGACAAAATATTTCTAGAAGGATAATGCCAGGTAAAAGAAGGGTTAGAGCAAGGCAACTAAATTGATTCAAGACTTGAGGAAGTCTCATGAAGGATGAAGCTGAAGTAACTTGGAATGTTCAATCTGGAGAAAGAAGGCCATGAGGAGATGTGATAGACATGTTCAAGTTCAAAAAGTGAAGCTAGACAAAAGATAATCAACAACTAGTTCCACTGCCTGAGGACCAGAAATAACGAGGATAGTGTCAACTCCGAAGCTGGCCTGACTGAGGCCATCTTGGAGGCTTCAGTGTTGCCACAATGGTGCTGAGGGATAGGGTGGGGGGAATAGAGATAACTGGGTTTTGTAGCCAAAACAAAATAGTTTCCCCTGAGAACCAAGGACATTCCCACAGGTGGCTGAAAAGAGAAGGAGTGAAGTTTCCAAGCAACCGGACAGCACCTCGATTGGACCATGTGACTGTTTGGGAAAGGGGGAAAAAACTTTACTTTTAATTAGGTGAAAATGGCGGGAACCTTAGAGTTGGTTTTCACCAGTCTGTGCCAATATGATATGTCCAATAAACCTGTTCTTTGAGGAATCTGCTTGCCTCGGAGTTCTATTTGCTATGGGTGTATTACTGGAACCCTGACAGATAGGTTGTAGCTAACTAGTTTTTCTTTAAACATAAGGGGGAGAAAATTATGCTCAAAATAGGGTAATCTGGGGTTTTCCCTATGAAGGAGTTTTTAAGAAAAGGTGGAACAGCTACCTCTTGAGGATGGTTTCTCATTGCACATTGCAGATAGTTGCAGACTTTTGCAGTGTCTTCCAACTCGGCAATGTTATGATCCCATGAACCGCAAGATGGGTGGAAGAAAAATAAATAAATAACTCCCAGATATTGTTTTAAATGCTTTTTAAAAAACTGATTAATAATCATAAGTCAAAGGCAATGACAGGATGCCAAGAAAAAAGAGAGAGAGAGACAGCTTGGAATGCTTTAGGAACTTGTTTTTCATTTTAGGGATGGGCAGTCCTTGACTTATGACCAAAATTGAGGCCAAAATTTCTGTCGCTATGCGAGGCATTTGTTAAGTGAGTTTTGTCCCATTTTACCATCTTTCCTGTCACCGTTAAGCAAATCACTATGGTTTTTAAGTTAGTAACACTTAATTGAGTGAATCTGGCTTCCCCATCAAATTTGCTTGTCAAAAGGTTGCAAAAGGGGATCACATGACCCCAGGACACTGCAGCCATCGTAAACAGGAGTCAGTTGCTAAGTGTCTGAATTTGGATCATGTGATCCTGAGGATGCCACAGTGTGAAAAATGGTCATGAGTCACTTTTTTTCAGTGCTGTTGTAACTTCGAACGGTCACAAAATGAAGTGTTGTAAGTCAAGGACTACCTGTATTGTGTTTTTCCATACACAATTCGTATTATATATATATATATATATATATATATATATATATATATATATATATATATATATATATATATATATATATATATATATATATATATATATATATATATATATACAGTAATCCCTCGCTATATCGCGGTTCACCTTTCACGGTCTCGCGGCTTCACGGATTTGCATCGTGCATTGCGTTCTGCATTCTGATTGGCTAAACAGTCTGTCCTGGATGTCGGCATCTGCGCTCTTTTGCCCTCTGCACATGCACAAAGCGTTCTGCTTGTGCAGACGGCAAAAGAACGCAGATGCCGGCGTACAGGCGGGCGGGGAAGCGGGCGGGGGAAGCCCCGTGCCGTGAACGCCACCAGGTTGTTGGGCTGTAAAGGTTAAAAATAAAGGTTCCTACTTCACGGATTTCGCCTATCACGGGTTCTTTTTGGAACGTAACCCCAGCGAAAAACGAGGGATTACTGTATATATAGATATAGATATAGAGATAGAGATAGAGATAGAGATAGCGATAGAGATAGAGATAGAGATAGATAGATAGATAGATAGATAGATAGATAGATAGATAGATAGATAGATAGATAGATAGATAGAGATAGAGATAGAGATAGAGATAGATAGATAGATAGATAGATAGATAGATAGATAGATAGATAGATAGATAGATAGATAGATAGATAGATAGATAGATAGATAGAGATAGAGATAGATAGATAGATAGATAGATAGATAGATAGATAGATAGATAGATAGATAGATAGATAGATAGATAGATAGATAGATAGATAGATATAGATATAATATAGATATAGATATATAGATATATAGATATAGATATAATATAGATATAGATATAGATATATAGATATAGATATATAGATATAGATATAGAGATAGAGATAGAGATATAGATTAGATATAGATATAGATATAGATATAGATATAGATATAGATATAGATATAGATATAGATATAGATAGAGTCCTCCGGGAGTTGGGCGGCATACAAATCTATTAAAATAAAATAAAATAAAATAAAATAAAATAAAATAAAATAAAATAAAATAAAATAAAATAAAATAAAATAAAATAAAATAAATAGAGAGAGAGAGAGAGAGAGAGAGAGAGAGAGAGAGAGAGAGATGATATATAGATGATGATAAATAAATAAAAAGATAGGTAGATAGATAGATAGACAGACAGACAGACAGACACACACACACACACACACACACACACACACACACACACACACATACACACTGTTTCTCCCAAAATAAGCCCAATTGGGCTTTTGAGTGCATGGCAATAAGGCCAAGCGCTTATTTCAGAGTTCAAAAAAATATAAGACAGGGTCTTATTTTCGGGGAAACACTACACACACACACACACACACGTGTGTGCGTGCGTGTGTGTGTGTGTTCTCTTTGCCCACATTTTATCGCACACTCTCTCTTCTTTTTTCCCCCGTGTCCAAAAAAAAATCCGCAAAATCTTCTCACTGCAATTCCTCATTTTGCCTGCAAATTTCAGAGACTGGGGTCGTCTGGGGTAGTAGTTTTGAGATTTCTGTATTTTTATATACACCCTTCACACTCTGAAGCCCTTCCCCCTCAGTCCTAACGGGAAAACTCAACTGTCACTGGAGTGGATTACAATCAACATTTACCTTGAGGGAAAATGGAAGGGTGGGGGGGGCAGTGAGTAAATGGCTTTTTTAGAGCTTTGATGTCAAGAGCGGGTACCTCTTAAACCTGCGAATGTGTGGAAAATATGGCTGGCAAATTCGTTTAGCGAAGGACTAACAACAGTTGGCTGAGGAAGACTTTAAAGGTTTGGGTGGGTTGAGGGAAGCGAAGTCAGTATTTCACCAAGCGTTCACAGTTATTGCAGTTTCCATGGCAACAGTCTCCGGAGAATAAAGTATGGCCTCTTTTCTTTAGAAGAAGGATATCTGAGTTAGAAATAGAAACTTCACAGATTTCCCTTCCCCTCCTCTCTCCCCGACTCTTGAGGGTTCCCTGACTTTCTCTCGAGTTTTATTTTGACTGGGGTTACCCCTGTGAATCCCCCACACTTTGCCCCTGACCTTGCAAAAGAACAAGCTTTAAAAAAAAATACTTTTTATGCACTTGCCCTGAAAAAACCCTCCATTCTCCCTTTTTATTCTTCTTCTTTTCTGGGTTTTGGGCTATGCCTGACAGAGTTCCAGCACGCAGCGCAGCGAAAGTGGGGTTGTTTTGACACCACAATGAACCGTCAGCATTTCTTTCTTTTTTCTTTTTAAGTGCTACAGGGAATGTGGTTTTTCATCCGGCTTGCCCTGGTGTGATTCCAAGAGGTCGGCCTGACGTTTGAGTTGTTCCGAACTGAGAGAGTGTGCAAACACTATTTTGGGGCATAATATGACCAGCTCTGACAGGAGATGATGGAGACACCAATAAAGGACAGTATTTGTAGCTCAGGGTTGAAATGAGGGGTCTTTGGGGGCTCTCTGAGCTTGCTTGTTTTCTTGCAGACGTTTCATCACCTGACTAGGTAACATCATCAGCAGTGGTGGGATTCAATTTTTTTTCTACCGGTTCTGTGGGCATGGCTTGGTGGGCGTAGCAGGGGAAGGATACTGTAAAATCTCCATTCCCTTCCCACTCCGGGGGAAGGATACTGCAAAATCCCCAATCTCCATTCCCTCCCCACTCCAGGGGAAGGTTACTGCAAAATCCCCATTTCCTCCCGATCAGCTGGGACTCGGGAGGCAGAGAATAGATTTGGGGCGGGGCCAGTCAGAGGTGGTATTTACCGGTTCTCCAAGCTACTCAAAATTTTCGCTACCGGTTCTCCAGAACTGGTCAGAACCTGCTGAATCCCACCTCTGATCATCAGTGCTAGTAAAGAGTGGGCTTTGCTCTCAGTTTATATCCTAGTGGATTGCCCTGTGGTTGGTGGAGGTGGTCTTAAAGGTTCTTTAGTTGGGCTGTTTAGTGTTAAGCTGTTTAGCTGTTGCTTGATTAGAGTATTGTTTATTTCTCAATTGTTGGTCTGATGTTAATCTTGGTGTTAATTTCTGCTCATTCGGGTACTGATTGCTGGTGGGGAGATGTTGACAGGTACGCTGACAGGGCAAGGCACAAGAACAGTGTTGGCGAACCTTTTATTTATTTATTTGTGAGATTTATATACCGCCTCACAGTGCAAGCACTCTCTAAGCGGTTTACACCAGTAAGCAATGTATATTTATATTGCTCCCAACAATCTGGGTCCTCATTTTACCTACCTCGGAAGGATGGAAGGCTGAGTCAACCTTGAGCCGGTGAGATTTGAACCGCTGACCTGCAGATCACAGTCAGCTAAAGTGGCCTGCAGTACTGCCTCTAACCGCTTCAGCACTGAGTGCTGAAATGGGGGTGCGCACGCGCCAGAAACTGGAAAAGCAGCTGCCCGGTGTGCATGCGTGCACTGGGAAGATGATCTTCTGGTTTCCAGTGCGTGCATGCGCACTGGCCACCTGGTCTTCCGGTTTCTGGTGTGCATGTGTGTATGAAGACCAGCTGCCAATGTGCATGCACACACTGGAAACCGGAAGATCATCTTCCCGGTGCGCGCATGCACCCCGGGCAGCTGCTCTTCTGATTTCCGGCACTCCCACATGCATGAAGACCAGCTGGCCAGCATGCCGGAACCCAGAAGAGCAACAGGCGACAGCTCGCGTGCCCGGAGAGATGGCTCTGCATGCCACTTCCGGCACCCGTGCCATGGGTTCGCCATCATAGCACTAGAATATAAACTGAGATCAAATCCCACTCCCTACCAGCACTGATGATGTTACCTAGTTGGGTAATGAAATGTCTGCAAGAAAACAACTAAGCTCAAAGAACACCAAGGACCCCTTCATTTAAACCCTGAGCCACATATTCTCACTAATTATCTAAGCAGGTGCTTATAAGAACTTAAAGAAGCCATTAGACAATTTTTGCTATGGGATCCTTGGTGGTCTCTGAGCTTAATAGTTTTCTTGCAGACGTTTCATTACTCAAACTAGGTAATTTCATCAGTGCTAGTAAAGAGTGCAGCTTGCTGTCTGTTTATATTCTGGTAACTTGCCTGTCTGGGTGGGTGGGGGTGATTTTAGAGATTCTTTGGTCAGGCTGTTTGCTGTTGGCTTCTTTGGCAGTTTATTGATTGTTGTATTGTTTACTTGATTGTTGGTCTAGTGTTAAACTTGGAGTTAATCGTTGCTGATCTGGGTGCTGATTACTGATTATCAACCAGTGGAACAGCTTGCCTTCAGAGGTTGTGAGAGCTCTAACAATTGAGACTTTCAAGAGGAAATTGGACTGCCATTTGTCGGGAATAGTGTAGGGACTCCTGCTTGAGTGGGGGGTTGGACTAGATGACCTACAAGGTCCCTTCCAACTCTGTTACTCTGTTACTGGTGGAGAGGTGCTGGAGTCTTTTTGTTCTCTCTTGGGCTGGTTGATTCTAGAAATTCCCTGGCATTTTTGGATTTGGCTTGGTCTAGGATGGTCACATTTTCCCAATCCAAACTATGGATAAATCTGTCTATATGTTGTGAAATCAAAGAATTTTCAGCATGTCTTCTGACTGCCAGTTGGTGTTCATGGATGGGTTCTGCCAGTTTTCTGAACTGAAGAAGCTTCTTGGAGGAGAAGTGAAACATCTTCGAGGAAAAACAAAGAAAGCCCAGTTGCCTCTTGAAAAAACACACCTATGGAACTCTACCATTTTCAGAATCCCAGATTATCTAGAGCTTTAAAATAATCTGACTGGTCAAACTGACTTTACCGCAGTGTTAATCTTCCAGTGTTTTGGCTGTTGATGTACGGTGCTTGCATCCCGATCACCCTTTTTAAAAACAAAATAGTGCACTGCATTTCCAATGTGTTGTAAGTCATCGTAAGCACCATGGCTGGAAGACAGAATATCCCTTGGGATGTCAGCTAAAAGCATTTCAAACGGCAAGACTCATCAATATTTCTGAGCTTGAGAATTCAGGGAGCTATTGCCAGTGAGAATATACACATCACAGGACCGGCATAAGTCATCTTCATTTCACACGATATGATCGTAGCAATATGCAAGATAAGCCTAGCTCTTCATAATTTTCTAGCCTAAAGGAAACTAAAGCAACCGTTCTCTGCTATGTTTTGAGTGCAAGAAATCCCAATACATTTCAGGTAGTCCTCAACTTACAACCACAATTGAGCCCAAAATTTATGTTACCAAGGGAGACAGTTGTTAAGTGAGCTTTGCCCCATTTTACGACCTTTCTTGCCGCACTTGTTAAGTGAATCACTGCAGTTATAAAATTAGTAACGTAGTTGTTAAGTGAATCTGGCTTTTCCCCATTGACTGCACTTGTCAGAAGGTCACAAAAGGTCATCACATGACCCCAGGACACTGCAACCAATATGTCTCCGATGCAGAAGCTCTCAGTGTACATATAAGAAACAACTGATGAATCATAATCATAAAATACAATCATCGTAATTCATAAGATACAACACTCAGTGACAGTCATAGGATGCTAAATAAAAGCAAGCAACATAAACCATAAGATACAAACAACAAAGTTATAGTCATAGAATAGGTAAAGAAATAGGTAATAGGAAAGATGAGAAGGATATCAGTAAATTTAGATAGATGATAGATAGATAGATAGATAGATAGATAGATAGATAGATAGATAGATAGATAGATAGATAGATAGATAGATAGATGGATGGATGGATGGATGGATGGATGGATGGATGGATGGATGGATGGATGGATGGATGGATGGATGGATGGATGGATGGATGGATGGATGGATAGATGGATAGATGGATAGATGGATAGATGGATAGATGGATAGATGGATAAGATCAGTGTTTCCCAACCTTGGCAACTTGAAGATGTCTGGACTTCAACTCCCAGAATTCCCCAGCCAGCATTCGCTGGCTGGGGAATTCTGGGAGTTGAAGTCCAGACATCTTCAAGTTGCCAAGGTTGGGAAACACTGGATAAGATGAATTGATGGATAGATGGATGGATAGATAGAGAGAGAGATTAGATAGATAGATAGATAGATAGATAGATAGATAGATGGATGGATGGATGGATGGATGGATGGATGGATGGATGGATGGATGGATGGATGGATGGATGGATGGATGGATGGATGGATGGATGGATGGATAGATAGATGATAGATAGAAGATAAATAGACAGATAGATAGATAGATAGATAGATAGATAGATAGATAGATAGATAGATAGATAGATAGATAGATGGATGGATGGATGGATGGATGGATGGATGGATGGATGGATGGATGGATGGATGGATGGATGGATGGATGGATGGATGGATGGATGGATGGATGGATGGATGAATGGATAGATGGATAGATGGATAGATGGATAGATGGATAGATGGATAGATGGATAAGATCAGTGTTTCCCAACCTTGGCAACTTGAAGATGTCTGGACTTCAACTCCCAGAATTCCCCAGCCAGCATTCGCTGGCTGGGGAATTCTGGGAGTTGAAGTCCAGACATCTTCAAGTTGCCAAGGTTGGGAAACACTGGATAAGATGAATTGATGGATAGATGGATGGATAGATAGAGAGAGAGATTAGATAGATAGATAGATAGATAGATAGATAGATAGATAGATAGATAGATAGATAGATAGATAGATAGATGGATGGATGGATGGATGGATGGATGGATGGATGGATGGATGGATGGATGGATGGATGGATGGATGGATGGATAGATAGATAGATGATAGATAGATGATAAATAGACAGATAGATAGATAGATAGATAGATAGATAGATGGATGGATGGATGGATGGATGGATGGATGGATGGATGGATGGATAGATAGATGATAGATAGATAGAAGATAAATAGACAGACAGACAGACAGACAGACAGACAGATAGATAGATAGATAGATAGATAGATAGATAGATAGATAGATAGATAGATAGAAGATAGATGATAGATAGATGATAGATGGATATATTTTGGTAGGGGGAAGCTAAATTCCTCTCCCTCCTCCCCAACTCCTGCCTGTACATACTTGCCATGAAGAGAAGAAGGATCCTGGGTTCAATAGGTTTGGTTGACTGGGGTGTCTGCCTCCCATGTACTCATCTGTACAGATGTCACAGCCTTCAGCATCTCTCCAATCCCAGTAAGGTATGGTGAAATCTTCATTCCCAGTCATCTTCTGAATCTCACGTTCCCACAGGAGTAAAAACAGCCGATGCCAAGGAAGGAAACCTGGAGCTTCGTGCGCAAAGTCAATATCCCTCCAGACGTTGGCGCCTCCGAGAAGCGTGTCTCGAGACGCATAATAATGCATCCAGACGAAAAGGTCGTAGACACTGGTGTCTCGGAACATCGGAGTGGTGCCGTTGTTCATTTGGGCATACGTTCCAGTGGCAATGACGAAATCCCGGCTGGTGGTATATTTCGCCAAATTGAGATAGGCAAGGAACTGGTTGTTTTCTCGGGCGTCGAGCTTGAAGATGTCTTTCCTGACTTGCAGCTTTCTCTCCGTGCAGTTGGGTCCTCCCAAGTTGAATTTGCAATCCCCACAGTTGTATCCCATAAAGTTGCCTGAGCACCTGCAAGTCTTATTGTAAAACACTGCCGGCCAGTCCTCTCGGTCATCCACTCCAGAGAAAGGAAACTGAGGACCGAAAGGAGCAACTGAAAGAAGACTGCCTCTACAAGAACCCCTGCCTGAAAGCTCTCCGCAAGGAGAACCATCTCCGGCCCATGTTGGACAACACTCCTTCCTCAGCAAGTTGTTTGAGTTAGCACATGCCCGAGGGAACTGACAGGACCCAAGGGGCAGGATCCCCAAAATTATGCTTATAGAAAAAAGAGGCATTGCCTTTCAGACACACAAAAATCTAGCGTCCTGTCTGGTCGTTCAGTTAACTCCCGGCAAGCAAGATTTTATCCGTCTCACTGGCTGAGAAATTCTTCTTGCATATTTCTTCCTGGGACCTCATTCGCTTCCCCCTCTTGACCCATGCACGCACACTTCGGTAATCTGATTATCACATGCTCCGGGTTTCATCCAAGAAACATTCACCCACTTTCTACTCCAGTTATACAGAGGCTTTTTTTTTGAACCTCGTCTCCTGTCTAGCACATGACTGCTGACAGGCTGGATTGTAGTGCTTTCTCACACCTAGCTACTAGGATCACTGGGGTCGCTGGGCAGATGGATGAGGAGGAGGAACAATTGAGTGATAGTGAATGGGGTGGGGTGGAAATACTCAACTTTGCAAGTCAAGTCAAGTCTTGAGCAAAAGGTAAAGATAAAGGTTTCCCTATCAGTCATGTATTACTCTAGGGCAGGGGTGTCAAACTCAAGGCCCGTGGGCCGGATCCGGCCTGCGGGGTGCTTAGATCTGGCCTTGCGAGGCTGCCCTGGAAACGGCGAAGGACTGATCTGGGGTGCCTTTGTGCAGCCCTCCCAAGCTCTGTTTTTGGCCGTGACGGCCTCCTGCAGCCCTCAACCAGTGAAAATGGAGCTCGGGGAGGTCATGTGCGGCCCACCCAGGCTCTGTTTTCATTGGCAGAGGGATGCAGGAGGCCGTCATGGCCGAAAATGGAGCCCATTCGCTGGCAGAGGGCTGCAGGAGGCTGTCATGGCCGAAAATGGAGCCTTGATGAGTGACGTCGAGCTGGCAATGCCCACCCCCAACCTCCCGTGGTCAAACACACCCCTGATGTGGCCCTCAATGAAATTGAGTTTGACACCCCTGCTCTAGGGCATAGTGCTCATCTCCATTTCTTGGTAGAAGGAGTCAGCAAATCGTCCAAAGACAATTTCCATGGTCATGTGACCAGCATGACTGTACCCCAAGGTGCATGGAACGCTGTTACCTTCCCATTGAAGTGGTACCTATTTATCTACTCACTGTCAAGCTTCAAAAGCAACGATGAAACAGCATACAGACGGGAGGTTGAACAACTGGGGCTGGGACTTTCTGCAGATGAGTCTGACAATATTGGCTCCTTGGACGGCCATCTCGATGTCGCTGCGTGTCATCTTGGCGACGAGAGGCCCTTCGGAAAGAACTCCCCAGAGACTGGATCAGCCTGGTTTCCAGGCGGGCCGCCAGAACCTCAGACTAACAACAAACGGCGTTTGGATTTTAGATCTCCAACTCTCCCGTTATAACCTGCAGGATTGGCGGCGACCAATCCTGGGGCAACAGTCTTCTAGGCGAGGGAATGGGCCTGGCTTCCAAGCGATCCCCCTTAGTGCTAAACGGGACTCAGTCCCCCCACTATCATCACGGGGGCAGCTGTTGGACATTGTTATTGCTGCAGCAGAGGCAATAGATCTTGGATACACAGAAAGCAAAAAGACTGAGATTAAGGCAACATTAAGAACTAAGCTATATCGGGTTTGGAGGTTGCCTGCATCTGCCTCCTATTGTTTCTATTGATTTTAACCCCCGGAAGTATTGTGATTTTTATTAATGGTCTGGGTTATGAATGTGTTATGATTGGTTGATAGAGACTGGGTGGCTGTTAGTGGCTGAATGAGTGAGCTGGGGATTGGGTCTTTACCCCCCTCTGCTGAGTGTGTAAACAGAAGCGGAGGGGGGTTCCAGTCCTCCCCCAGGCTCAGTATGACTGGGATGCATGGCCTGCTGGGAGAGAGGGGGACCAGTGGGGGAGGGGAGGGGATCTCTGGTGTGAGGGGGGACGGGAGTATTAAGGTCATAACAGGGAGAGGTAGGTATGGCGGGAGCAGGGGGGTAGGCCGCTCTCGGGGAACGAGAATTCGCTATCTTCAAGCGATTCCTTGTTCTGGCCCCTCTGGTTTGGTTCCATCTAGCTCAGCCCGAGTACCTGGTAACCAGGGATGTCAGGGCCCTGGGCTCAAGCTGCTGCTGTTGAATGCCAGGTCGATTACTAACAAGGCCCCCCTTGTACGGGATTTAATCCTGGAAGAGGGGGCGGACCTGGCATGTATTACTGAGACCTGGCTAGGCCAGGAGGGGGGGGTTCCCCTCTCCGAGATGTGCCCGGACGGGTTCTCAGTTCAGCATCAGCCGCGACCCCAGGGAAGGGGTGGAGGAGTGGCAATTATAGCTCGCCAGAACCTAAATCCTCGAAGGAGCCCTGCCCCGGAGATTGTTGGGTGTGAGACGCTCCTTCTGAAGCTGGACTTAGGGGTTCAGGTGGGCCTTCTGCTAACGTACTTGCCTCCTAGCTGCGTTGCAAAGGCCCTGCCTGTTCTGCTCGAGGCGGTAGCAGGGCTGGCGATTGAGTTCCCCAGGTTGATGGTGCTGGGGGACTTCAACCTGCCATCGCCCGGTGAAACCTCAGAGGCAGTCCAGGAGTTCATGGCTTCCATGACAACCATGGACCTGACCCAAGTAGTTCAGGGTCCGACTCATGAGGGAGGTCACACGCTTGACCTTGTGTTTCTCTCGGGGCAGTGGAGAGATGATCTGAGACTAAGGGGTTTAGTCACAGTACCCTTGTCGTGGTCAGATCATTTCCTTCTGAGGTTGGATTTCATGGCGCCACTCCTCCACCGCAAGGAGGCGGGACCGATTAAGTGGTTCCGCCCCAGGCGCCTAATGGAATCCGAAGGATTTCAGAGGGAACTTGGGGAAATACCGGACTCCCTGGTACACGATTCATCTGAGGCTCTAGTGACTGCCTGGAATCAGGCGGCAACAGGGGCTTTAGATTGGATTGCGCCTTTGCGGCCTCTCCGTGGCAGCGGATCCCGGAGGGCTCCTTGGTTTACTGAGGAGCTCCGGGAGATGAAGCGCCTAAAGAGACGCCTAGAGCGACGATGGAGAGCCAGTAAAGCTGAGTCTGACCGGACACTTTTAAGAACTTGCATTAAGTCTTACTTAGTGGCGATACGGGCGGCAAAATGTGCGCATTTTTCCGCCCTTATTGCGTCCGCCGACTCCCGCCCAGCCGCCCTGTTTAGGGTGACGCGCTCCCTCCTCGCAAAGGGGGGGGCGAAGAACCCTTGCAGGGTAGAGCTGAGGAATTTTCCCAGTTCCTGGCGGATAAAATCACTCAGATTCGGACAGACCTGGACTCCATTTGGATAGGGCAGGCCGAGATGACAGGGGCGAGTCTTAGTCCTGTTATTTGGGAGGAGTTTGAGCCTATCACTCCTGAGGATGTGGACAAGGCCATAGGAGCGATGAGCACCTCCACTTGTTTATTGGACCCGTGTCCCTCCTGGCTGGTTTCGGCCAGCAGGGAGGTGACACGCGGCTGGCTCCAGGCTGTTGTGATCGCATCTTTGAGAGAGGGGTCCGTCCCGCAGCCCTTAAAAGCTGCGGTGGTGAGGCCCCTCCTCAAGAAGCCTTCCCTGGACCCAGCGGATTTAAAGAACTTCCGTCCAGTCTCCAACTTACCCTTCTTGGGTAAAGTTGTAGAGAAAGTGGTGTCGCTCCAACTCCTGCGGCTATTGGAGGATACTGATTATCTGGATCCCTTTCAATCGGGTTTCAGGCGCGGCTACAGTACGGAGACTGCTTTGGTCGCACTGATGGATGATCTCTGGCGAGCACGGGATGGGGGTCATTCCTCCATCCTGGTGTTACTTGACCTCTCAGCGGCTTTCGATACCATCGACCATGGTATCCTTCTGCGTCGTCTTGGGGAGGTGGGAGTGGGAGGCACTGTTTTACGGTGGTTCTCCTCCTACCTCTCTGACAGGACGCAGTCGGTGTTGACAGGAGGGCAGAGGTCGGCCCCTAGGCCCCTGGTTTGCGGGGTGCCACAGGGTTCGGTCCTCTCGCCCATCCTGTTTAACATTTACATGAAACCGCTGGGTGAGATCATCCGACGACACGGGGTGAGGTATCAGCAGTATGCTGACGATACCCAGTTGTACATCTCCACCCCGTGTCAGTTCAGTGAAGCAGTTGATGTAATGTGCCGCTGCCTGGACGATGTGAGGGTCTGGATGGGAGTGAACAGACTCAGGCTCAACCCAGACAAGACTGAGTGGCTCTGGATTTTGCCTCCCAAGGATTATGTCGACTGTCCCTCCTTGGTTCTCGGGGGAGAAAAATTGACTCCCTCGGAACAGGTCCGCAATTTGGGTGTCCTCCTAGATCCACAGCTAAAATTGGAGCAACATCTTTCAGCTGTGGCTAGGGGGACCTTTGCACAGATTCGTCTTGTGCACCAATTGCGACCTTACTTGGAGAGGGAGGCTTTGCTCACAGTCACTCATGCCCTTGTCACCTCACGGCTAGACTACTGTAACGCGCTCTACATGGGGCTACCCTCAAAGAGCATCCGGAGACTCCAACTGGTACAGAATGCAGCTGCGCGAGCTGTAGTGGGTGTACCGAGATACACCCACGTAACACCTATTCTTCGCCAGCTGCATTGGCTGCCAATTAGTCTCCGGTCGCAATTTAAGGTGTTGGTCGTTACCTTTAAAGCCCTACATGGCTCAGGGCCAGGTTACCTTCGGGACCGCATCCTACCACATACCTCCCTACGACCGGTTAGGTCCCATAGAGAGGGCCTCCTCCGGGTCCCATCGGCCAAACAATGTCGGTTGGCGGGGCCACGGGGGAGGGCCTTCTCTGTGGGAGCCCCGTCCCTCTGGAACCAACTCCCACCAGAGATCCGGACTATCCCCACCCTGCTGGCCTTCCGTAAAGCCATAAAAACTTGGCTCTTCCGGCAGGCGGGGTGAATAGGAAGATCAGATTCCCCCCTTGAATGTTGTTTTTATAATTGTTTTAACTATGCCTTTTAATTTTAAATTATGATAATTGTTTTTATTGTACGCTTCTTATTCTGTTGTACGCCGCCCTGAGTCCCACGGGATTGGGCGGCCTATAAGAACGTCTATTAAATTAAATTAAATTAAACTAGTCTCGTGGTGCGACCAGAACAATCTGGAACTGAATGCACTCAAAACCGTAGAAATGGTGGTAGACTTTAGGAGAAACCCTCCCATTCTACCACCTCTTACAATACTAGACAACACAGTATCAACAGTTCAGACCTTCAAATTCCTAGGTTCTATCATATCTCAAGACCTGAAATGGTCACCTAACATCAAAAATGTCATCAAAAAAGCACAACAAAGAATGTTCTTTCTGCGCCAACTCAGGAAGCTCAAACTGCCCAAGAAGCTGCTGATACAGTTCTACAGAGGAATTATTGTGTCTGTCATCTGCACCTCTATAACTGTCTGGTTTGGTTCTGCAACCCAGCAAGACAGACACAGACTTCAGAGGATAATCAGAACTGCAGAAAAAACAATTGCTACCAACCTGCCTTCCATTGAGGACCTGTACATTGCACAAGTCAAAAAGAGGGCCATGAAAATATTTACAGACCCCTCACATCCTGGATACAAACTGTTTCAACTCCTACCCTCAAAACAACGCTATAGAGCCCAGCACACCAGAACAACTAGACACAAGAACAGTTTTTCCCCGAACACCATCACTATGCTAAACAAATAATTCCCTCACCACTGTCAAACTATTCACTAAGGCTACATTCTATTACTATTCGTTTTTCTCATCGTTCCTATCACCCATCTCCTCCCACTTATGACTGTATGACTGTAACTTGTTGCTTGTATCCTTACAATTTATATTAATATTGTTTCCTGATTGCTTATTTGAACCTTATGACAATCATTGTTGTATCTCAAGATTCTTGACAAATGTATATTTTCTTTTATGTACACTGAGAGCATATGCACCAAAGACAAATTTCTTGTGTGTCCAACCACACTTGGCCAATAAAGAATTCTATCTATCTATCTATCTATCTATCTATCTATCTATCTATCTATCTATCTATCTATCTATCTATCTATCTATCTATCTATCTATCTATCTATCTAGCTATCTAGCTATCTAGCTATCTAGCTATCTAGCTATCTAGCTATCTAGCTATCTAGCTATCTAGCTATCTAGCTATCTATCTATTCTATCTATAAAAGGCGCTTTTGCTGTTGCAAGTATTATCGCTTCTCAGCTTGCCAACAAACTATGGGGGGAAGGAAGGGGGAGATGGAATGTAGTTTCCAGACATCAAGAAAACAGCCGCGCTTCGGCAGGTGTTTACCAGTGCCAAAAGTGTAATGTCCTGGGGCTCCACCAGGGGGCTCCAAAAGGAGCGGGAATTCTAAGCGTTGTGATTGGTTGATGTTATGTTGTGTTCAGTATAAATACAGAACTGTCAGATCGGGGCCTGCTCCTGTCAGACGACTCTAGTTAGGAGGTTCAGAAGTTAATAAAGCATTAGTCCGACTCAAGCCTCAGCGTCGTTCCTCACGAATATAATACTGGCGACGAAGAAGGAGGTCGAATCCACATCGAGTGACTCCAGCACACCTGAACGTAAGGAAAATTGTGAAAGCACTGTCAGGGACGAGTAATGGCCACCCAACATACATTCGCTCCCTTTAACCCGCCGAGGGAGACCTGGGCTTCCTATGTAGCCCGGTTCGAATGTTTCCTCATCGCAAATGAGTTCACCGAGCTGTCAGGAGACAGAAAGCGGGCATATTTTCTCGGATTTTGTGGGCCTGACATGTTCGAGACTGCCCTAGCCCTTTTCGCCCCTCGCTCGATTCATAGCGTGCCTTGGGATTAATTTATGGAGAAACTTAAAGATCATTACGCACCCCCTCCTTCTAGATGTGCTAGACGTTATGCTTTTTACCATCGGAATCAGAAGGAGGGTGAGACAGTGAATCAATTCGTGGCTGCCCTCAGGAGGGCTTCCTTAAATTGTGAGTTCAGCAATTTAGAAGACTACCTTTTGGATAGGCTTGTTTTTGGAGTCAGGGACTGCCGACTGAAGAGGCGATTGCTCGCCATGCACAACCTCACATTCCAAGTTGCACTTGATGAGGCTCGTGCTGCTGAACTGTCCAACCAATCCCTCGCTGAGATGGACATTAGCATTAACCCAACGCCCGTCCCCAATGCTTCTGTGACCAATGCCATCGCCGCTCTCCCAGAAGCATTAGAGAGGGAGCTCAAAATTGAAGAGGACATTTGCCGCATTTCTGAGGGTCAGAATAAGGGGGACATGAGGCAAAGACCGCCTCCATCTCTCTCTCCATGCAGGGGCTGTGGGGGGGACCATTTGAGGGCCCAATGCAATTTCCAGGACGCCATTTGCCGTCGTTGCGGCCGCAGGGGCCACCTAGCAAGGGTTTGCCGGATGGGTAGAGCCGCCCCCATTCAGAGTTATAGAGAGGCACCACCTGCAGGCCCACGGAGACAGCCCTGGGGGGGTCAGCCAAGAAGAGGCAGCTGTAATGCGATTTTCCCCTCCACTAGGGGGAATCTTGCTGTCATTCAGAAAACTCAGGTGCCCGCGGGTGAGAAATTCACAGTTACTGTGACGCTTGGCCACAAGCCGTGTCCAATGGAAGTGGACACGGGCTCAGCTGTGTCCATAGTCTCATGGAGCACCTTGAAACGCATTTTCCCTGGCATGTCAAAGAGCCTCCTAGAGCCATGCCCATTATTCCTTAGGGCTTACCAGGGGTCCTCCATCCCTATCCTGGGCAGGGGACTGTTTCCAGTCAGGTTCAAAACTTTTGCGGGCCGCCTGCCCCTTGTAATTGTAGATGGCCCCCTTACCAGTCTTCTGGGACTAGACTGGTTTCCAGCTCTGGGGTTTTCCCTGGAGGGCATTAACGCAGTGAAAGGGGAAGACATGGGGGCCACATTGGAACAGGAATTCCCCGCAGTATTTGACGGGCAGCTAGGGAAGTATACTGGAACACCTGTGACTTTTAATCTTGACCCTATGGTTGCCCCTGTCTGCCTCAAACCACGGAGAGTGCCCTTGGCACTACTGCCAAAGGTGGACGCTGAACTAGACCGCCTCCTTGCACAGGGCATATTAGAATCTGTAGATCAGGCGCGTTGGGAGACCCCCATAGTGACCCCTGTTAAGCCAGATGGCTCAATCAGGCTATGTGCAGACTATAAGTGCACAGTGAACCGCGCATTACAGTCCCACGCATACCCTGTGCCCATCGTGCACCACCTGCTGCATTCCCTGGGAGGGGGAAAAGTCTTCGCGAAGTTAGATCTGTCCCAGGCTTACCAACAGCTGCCTGTGGACGACCAAGCAGCCGAAGCTCAGACTATTATTACACATCGAGGCGCTTTCCGCTGCCGCCGCCTCCAATTTGGCATAAGCACTGCCCCGGGCATTTTCCAAGGGTTGATGGAACGCCTGTTACACGGAATTCCGGGCACAGTGCCTTATTTCGATGACGTTTTGGTCACTGCGTCATCACGTGAGGAATTAATCTCTCGAGTGCGTGCTGTCCTCACCAAATTCCAGGATGTGGGGCTACGAATTAAGAAATCTAAATGTGTGTTTGCGGCTAGCAGCGTAGAATTCCTCGGGTTCTTGGTGGACTCCACTGGAATACACCCCACAGCCTCTAAGATCCAAGCCATTGTGGACGCACCCAGGCCAAATTGTAAGGCGGAGCTGCAAGCCTTTCTTGGCCTCTTGAACTTTTATGCAATTTTCCTGCCTCACAAAGCCACAGTGGCAGAACCGCTGCACAGATTGCTGGACGCCAGGGCACCGTGGAAATGGGGCCCCCGTGAGGCACACTCATTTGCCGCTGTGAAAGGACTTTTGACAGCAAACACGGTGCTGGCTCAATACAGCACCCAACTGCCACTAGTGCTAGCCTGCGACGCGTCACCCTACGGTGTGGGCGCTGTCCTTAGCCACCGCTTGCCGAACGGAGAGGAAGCCCCGATTGCATTTTTTTCCAGAACCTTAGCTGGGCCGGAAAGGAACTACGGCCAAATCGACAAGGAGGCCCTGGCTCTCATCGCGGGGGTTCGCAAGTTCCATCACTATCTGTATGGGCGCCGTTTCGACCTCGTGACTGACCACCAGCCACTTCTGGGGTTACTCTCCAGCAACCGTCCGACACCCCAGATGATATCCCCAAGAATGACCCGTTGGAGCGTTTTCCTCGCCAACTACGAGTACCACCTGATCTACCGACCTGGCCGCAACATCGCGCACGCCAATGCCTTAAGCCGCTGCCCCCTGCCTATCCTGCTGGAGGACCCGGCACCTGCATCTACGGTCTTCCACTTGAACGACATCAACCTACCCATCGCAGCAAGCGACATCGCCAAGTCTACGGCTCGAGACCCCGTCCTGTCAAGAGTACTGACTTGGGTGCTGAGGGGCTGGCCTGGGGACACTGTGACTTCCGAATTTGCCCCATTCAAAACGCGCCAATGTGAACTGTCTGTTTTACGGGGCTGTTTATTGTGGGGTGAGCGGGTTGTAATCCCCACGGTTTTTAGGCGAGCCACCCTCAACTTGTTGCATAGGGGCCATCCCGGGGTGGTCCGAATGAAGGCCCTAGCCAGGGGTTACGTGTGGTGGCCGGGGATGGATAAGGCCATCGAAGAAAGGGTGGCCAAGTGCTCCATCTGTCAGGAGAATAGGGCATCCCCGCCTAAGGCAACCCCGCAGGTTTGGGAAACCCCAGCAGGCCCCTGGTCCCGCATCCACGTGGATTTTGCCGGTCCAGTACAAGGCCAGATGTTCTTGGTGGTCGTGGACGCTTTTTCTAAATGGTTGGAAGTCCGCTTAATGTCCACGACCACCACTGACTCCCTGATTAGGTGTTTGGAGTCATTGTTTGCGACACATGGGTACCCCGACGTATTGATCTCGGATAATGGGCCTCAGCTGACAGCGGCCCGATTTGAGGGGTTCCTCGCCAACTTAGGCATACGGCATGGTCTCATTGCGCCATGGCACCCTGCAGGTAATGGCATGGCGGAACACATGGTTCGCACAACGAAAGAAACACTTCGCAAACTAGGCCCGGGGGATTGGCGAGATAAAGTAGCTGAGCTCCTGTTCACACAGCACACTACGCCATGTACAGCCACGAATAAAACACCGGCTGAGTTGCTCATGGGGAGGCGTTTGAGAACGCAGCTCGATAGACTACACCCCCATTATTCCACAGAAAAGCCTCTAGACTCCTCCCGGCCAGGGCGCTCGTTCCAAGTAGGCAGCCCTGTGTATGCACGCAACTATGCCAGCAGCCCACTTTGGCTCCCAGGGGTGGTAGTCGGCTCAAGCGGCCCGTGCTCCTATCGTGTCCTGTTAGACAACGGCCAGGAGTGGCACCGCCACATTGACCAACTGCGATCTCGGTGGGGGGAAACGGCAGGAGCCAAGCCACAACTGGCAGAGTCCCCCAACCCTATAGAGGGACTCCGACTAGGGGAGGAGGGGGCGCGACGAGCCGCGAGCCAAACCGCTCTCGCTGACTTACCGGGGCGGGAAGAAGCAGTCGTAGAGGAGTTCACCCCTCTCCCCGGGGAGGAGACAAGTCCGGCAATAGACCATGCAGACGGAGACCGCAGTCTGGGAGAACAACCCCAAGAGCTAAGACGATCTAGTCGGATCAGACGGCGCCCAGCGTACCTCGCTGAGTACGCATGCTGCAACTAAAGGGTAAGGGGTGTAATGTCCTGGGGCTCCACCAGGGGGCTCCAAAAGGAGCGGGAATTCTAAGCGTTGTGATTGGTTGATGTTATGTTGTGTTCAGTATAAATACAGAACTGTCAGATCGGGGCCTGCTCCTGTCAGACGACTCTAGTTAGGAGGTTCAGAAGTTAATAAAGCATTAGTCCGACTCAAGCCTCAGCGTCGTTCCTCACGAATATAATAAAAAGACTTTCCCATAACAATACCATGAGACTCAATTGGACAATGTGACCTGGTCTAATAGGGGGAGGGAGAATCTAAAACTTTAACTGTGTGGGTTTGCGCGGGAATTAGCTAGATCTGGTTTTGCCCCCATCTTTGCCGAAGTGATGTATTCAATAAAGTTTTGCATGAAGAGATTGGATTGTCTCAGCCATTCTTGCTTTGGTTGGATTCGTCAGTCAGAACCTTGACACCTGCATTTTCATGCTTTCGAACTGCTAGGTGGGCAGGAGCTGGAGCGAGTAACAGGAGCTCACCCCAGTGTGTGGAGCTTGGGTCTTGAACCCCAGCAGTCAGCTCTCCAGCCCGGATCTCTCTCAGTCTTTAACTGCTGGGCCATCACACAAAATCTTGAGAAAAATCTCAGAAACCAAAAAGAAATTTGATTTAAAGTTAGTTAGATTCCCTTTCAAAGAAACAGACGGTCCTATTGCATGTCTCTAGGCAGAAAGAAATTTGTATAAAACCTTCCTGGACACACAAAGGCTAATTAGCAGTAAAGGAAGTCATGCTGGGTTTTTTGCATTTCTATTTAACAGAATAAAAGAGTTGGAAGGGACCTTGGAGATCTTCTAGTCCAAGCCCCTGCTAAAGCAGGAAACACTATACCAGCGATGGCGAACCTTTTTTTTTTTTTTGCTCGAGTGCCAAAAGGGCATGCACACGTGCGATAGTGCGTGTGTGCGTGCCCACACCCATAATGCAATGCCCTCTCCCCTCACATGTGTGCACAACTCCCCTCTCTGCACATGCGCGCAGGCCTCACTGAAGCCTCCAGACTTCCGGTAGGCCCGTTGGGCCATTTTTCACCCTCACCAGGCTTCAGGAAAGCCTCCGAAGCCTGTAGATGGCAAAAAACAGCCCAACGAGCCTACCGGAAGTTCAGAAACGAACTTCTGGTAGGCCCGTTGAGCCATTTTTTCGCCCTACCTAGGCTTCAGGAAAGCCTCCAAACCCTGGGGAAGGCGAAAAATGACCCAATGGGCCTACCGGAAGTTCATTTCCGAACTTCCGGTAGGCCCGTTGGGTCCGTTTTTTCACCATCCACAGGTTCCAGAGGCTTTCCTGAAGCCTGGGGAGGGCGAAAACAACCTCCACCCACCCACCCTCCGGAAGGCCGAAAATCAGCTGGCCAGCGCGCACATGCGTGCTGGAGGTGACATAGGGCAATGCCTCACATGCCCTCAGATATGGCTCTGCGTGCCACCTGTGGCACGCGTGCCATAGGTTTGCCATCACAGCGCTATAGCATTTCAGACAAATGTTTGTCCAATCTCTTTTCTTTCAAACTTCCAGTTTTGGAGCATTCACAACTTCTGGAGGCAAGTCGTTCCACTGATCGGTTATTCTCACTGTCAGGAGATTTCTCTTTATTTCTAGATTGGTATAAGTCAGTGATGGCAAACCTTTTTTCCCTCGGGTGCCGAAAGCGCGTGCACGCGCACTATCGCACATGCGTGAGTGCCCACACCCATAATTCAATTCCTGTGGAGAGCGAAAATGGGTTCCCCTGCCCCCCCGGAGGCCCTCTAGAGGCCGGAAATGGCCCATTTCCCAACTGCTGTTGGGTCTGGTAGGCCCATTTCTTGCCCTCCCCAAGCTCCAGAGGCTTCCCTGGAGCCTGGGGAGGGTAAAAAACAGCCTCCCCCACCCCCTGGAGGCCCTCCGGAAGCCCAAAACACCCTCCCAGAGCCTCCGTGCGAGCCGAAAATCAGCTGGCCGGCTTGCACATGCACGCTGGAGCTGAGCTAGGGCAACGGCTTGCGTGCCGGCAGATATGGCTCCGTGTGCCACCTGTGGCACACGTGCCATAGGTTCGCCATCACTGGTATAAGTGATAATAAGTGAAGTTTCAATGACACCACGCCCAACAGACTAGAAATGATTAAAAAGGTAAGCTTGCAATGTGAGAAATGCGCAGGCACATTGGAGCATGATGGATCAAGCTCAACTTCTCCTCCCAGAGGGAGTGACTAAACCGGTGTCCTTGTGGATGGGAGCATCACAAGAAACACCATGACAGCTCCAACTCTTTTTAACGTTCTTTGGGATGCTGTGTGGCTATACGAAAGGCCATTGTGGTGGCTCAGCATTGTGGTCCTAGCTTTGACAAAAGTGCTGGACTAAAAAAACCAAGAAGCTTTAATGTGACTGCTCTTGAAAACTAACGACACCACAAATATGCCTTGGCAACCTCATTTTTCTTCCGTGTCACTATGACATTGCTTTGGTCTCATCCTGAGCTTTCGTCTCACAGGTGTAAAATAGCCTTTTCCCCTTTAGCCCAAGGGTAACACATGAATGCATTCATCTTTCCAACTTTTGATGGATATGTAGATGGGTTGTTGGTTTGTTTTTCTGCACTTAGTTTATATATGAAGAACAGTTGCAGGAACGGTTGCATTAAACTAGACATTAGTTTAATGAAAAGAAGGATCAGGGGGACATGATAGCAGTCTTCCAATATCTGAGGGGCTGCCACAAAGAAGAGGGAGTCAAGCTATTCTCCAAAGCACCTGAGGGTAGAACAAGAAGCAATGGGTGGAAACTAAACAAGGAGAGAAGCAACTTAGAACTAAGGAGAAATTTCCTGACATTCAGAACAATTAATCAGTAGAACAGCTTGCCTCCAGAACTTGTGAATGCTCCAACACTGGAAGTTTTTAAGAAGATGTTGGATAACCATTTGTCTGAAGTAGTGTAGGGTTTCCTGCCTAAGCAGGGGATTGGACTAGAAGACCTCCAAGGTCCCTTCCAACTTTGTTGTTGTTGTTGTCGTCATCATCATCATTATTATTGTTGTTGTTGTTGTTGTTGTTATTATTATTATTATTATATATGTTCTTATCAGTGGTCAGAATAAATATTAGCCATCCAGTCATCCAGCCATCCAGCCATCTGCAGCTTCCAAGTAAAGATAGTCCTTAGGACTGATAATTTCATGACCATTCAGAGCTACAGCAGTCTCAGAACAGGGGTTTTACAGCCTGGGAAGGACTTCTGGCTCTCATCAAATGTTGTGTCCCCTTCCCTGTGGTTACATGATAGCATTTTAGGTGCGTGGCAACCAGCTTGCCTTTATGACCCGTTGAAAGCAGTGGCTGGTTCCTACAAGTTTGGCCAGGTTCAGGCGAAACGGTAGCAGCGACGGCAGGAGGCGCTGCCCATCTGGCAGAACATCATCACGGAGCTTCTGCGCAGAAGCGTTGTGCGCACACGAAGCGCCCGCACGCTCCCGAGCACTCCCATTCCCGAACAGTGAAACCCACCACTGTTTGAAGCATCTTGTGGCCATCTTCCTTTTTTAAAAAGAGAAAATGCATAAAGAGGATGGAAGGAAGGAAGGAAGGAAGGAAGGAAGGAAGGAAGGAAGGAAGGAAGGAAGGAAGGAAGGAAGGAAGGAAGGAAGGAAGGAAGGAAGGAAGGAAGGAAGGAGAGGGGAGAGAGGAAGGAAGGAAGGAAGGAAGGAAGGAAGGAAGGAAGGAAGGAAGGAAGGAAGGAAGGAAGGAAGGAAGGAAGGAAGGAGGAAGGAAAAGAAGGAAAGGCAGGAAGGAAAGAAGGAAGGAAGGAGAGGGAAGGTGGGGAGAGAAGGAGAGAGAGAGAGGGAGGGAGGGAGGGAGGAAGGAGAGGGAGGAAAGAGAGGGATGGAAGAAGGAAGGAAGTGCAAATATCAGTAAATGGACAAAGAAGTGATAGAAGTTCTAGAGCCAGTGCTTAGTATATCATTGGTGAAAAAAATAACCATAAAAAAATACATTGTAATTCACTGTGACAAAAAAGAATTTGAGGTCACATTCCACCTGGGTTACACTTAGTCCTTGACTTACAACCTTGACTTCATTTAGTGACCATTCAAACTTCCAATCAGCCCTGAAAGAAAGTGATTTAGGATTGTTTTTCACACTTACGACCATTGCAGCATTCCCCCTGGTCACGTGATCAAAACTCAGACGCTTGGCAACCAACTCATATTTATGACTGTTTCAGTGTCCCGGGCTAATGTGATCCCCTTTTGCGACCTTCTGACAAGTCAAAGTCCATGGGGAAGCCGGATTCACTTTACAACCGTATTACTAACTTAACAACTGCGCTGATTCACTTAACAATTGTGGCAAGAAAGATCATAAAACGGGACGAAAATCACTTAACAACTGCCTCATCTAGCAACAGAAATTTTCGGCTCCATTGCGGTCGTAAGTTGAGGACTACCTGTGCTGCTCTCACTGAACGGCTAATCCAGTTCAGGTCGAGGTTAAAGTTAAAGAGCTCTAAGGGAAGGAGAGAAGAAAAGGACTGATTATCCACGGAGAGAGGGCATCTCCTCCTGACGCTAGAAACCCCAAAGCCAATCTTGTGCTGCTTTTATTTGTCATATGCTTAGAGAAGTAGCAACTGCAAATAGAAAAGCTTTCTTTCTTTGGGTGTTCTGCTCTGAAATAAAAAAGGAAAAGGAAAAGGTTTCAGTGTGCTCCTTGGCCTGATCCCAGTTTCTTCTGCTATTGAAGCAGATGAACCATATTGCTAATTGAGCTACTTATTTCTGAATTTGCAACCCTCTATGTAAAACAGAACATGCAAGTGTCACACAAAATCTGTGTTCTCTCTCTCTCTCTCTCTCTCTCTCTCTCTCTCTCTCTCTCTCTCTCTCTCTCTCTCTCTCTCTCTCTCTCTCTCTCTCTCTCTCTCTCTCTCTCTCTCTCTCCCCCTTTCACACACACACACGCACACACACACTTTCTCCTCTTTCTCTCTCACTCTCTCTTACACACTATTTCTCTCCCTCCCTCCCTCTCTCTCATACACACACTCTTTCTCTCTCTCTCTTTCTTTCTCTCTCTTACGCACCATTTCTTTCTTTCTTTCTTTCTTTCTTTCTTTCTTTCTTTCTTTCTTTCTTTCTTTCTTTCTTTCTTTTCTTTCTTTCTTTCTTTCTTTCTTTCTTTCTTTCTTTCTTTCTTCTTCTTTCTCTCTTACACACTATTTCTCCCCCTCCCCCCTCCCCCCTCACAAAAACACTGATTATCTCTCTCTTTATCTCTCTCTCTCTCTTACACACACTATTTCTCTCTCTCTCTCTCTCTCTCTCTCTCTCTCTCTCTCTCTCTCTCTCTCTCTCTCTCTCTCTCTCTCTCTTACACACTATTTCTCTCCCTCCCTCCCTCTCTCTCATACACACACACACACTGTTTCTCTCTCTCTCTTTATCTCTCTCTTACCCACTCTTTCTTTCTTTCTTTCTTTCTTTCTTTCTTTCTTTCTTTCTTTCTTTCTTTCTTTCTTTCTTTCTTTCTTTCTTTCTTTCTTTCTCTCTCTCTCTCTCTCTCTCTCTCTCTCTCTCTCCTCTCTCTCTCTCTCTCTACACACTATTTCTCTCCCTCCCCCTCCCCCTTCTCTTTCACAAGCACACTGATTCTCTCTCTCTGTCTCTCTTACACACAATTTCTCCCTCCCTCCCTCCTTCTCTCTCTCTCTTACGCATTATTTCTTTCTCCCTCCCTCCTTCTCTCTCTCTCTCTCTCTCTCTCTCTCTCTCTCTCTCTCTCTCTCTCTCTCTCTCTCTCTCTTTCACACACAATTTCTCCCTCCCTCCCTCCTTCTCTGTCTCTGTCTCTGTCTCTGTCTCTGTCTCTCTGTCTCTCTGTCTCTCTCTCTCTCTCTCTCTCTCTCTCTCTCTCTCTCTCTCTCTCTCTCTCTCTCTCTCTCTCTCTTACACACACTGTTTCTCTCCCTCCCTCCTTCCCTCTCTCCCCCCTCTCTCTCTCACACACAATTACAGTTCCTCCACCAGTTAATAAAATAAAATCCCGGGCAAAAGGTTTCAGAGCCCCAAAGTAACAGGAAAGTCCTTGAGCATCTTTTCAGAAAGCCAGCACATTCCTGGGAAAATGCCTCTTGGTCGTGATCAGGAGTCCATCATATGATCTTGCTAAGAAGCATGAGAAGCTTTCAACTCTTGGCTTCAGGAAACACAGATTATCACAAGGCCTCTGCGGCCTGGGCTTGAATGGATTTCCCCCTCTCCAATTTTAAAGGTTAATTCAAACTTCTGACAGGCATCCTTCTCTTATCCCATCCTGTGGTATGTTGAGTTTAACAATTCAGCACTTTTCAGAACAAAGTTTCGCAGTTGTCTCATTTGAAATATAAGAGGTTCCGGAGAAGTTTGTCTGTGGAGATTCTCAGCCATTCAGGTCATGGTTGTCCCAAAGGGGCAACTGGTTTTTCTTGCTTTTCTTTCAAGAAATTTCACTTCTCATCCAAGAATCTTCTTCAGCTCTAACTGGATCATTAATACAATCGAGAGAGTCCAGAAATATTTCACAAGAAGAGTCCTCCACTCCTCTGCTCGCAATAGAATACCTTATTCCACCAGACTTGAAATATTGGGATTAGACAATTTACAACTACGTCGCCTTGGATCTGATCTAAATGTAGTTCATAAAATCATATATCAAAAAGTCCTACCTGTCAATGATTACTTTAGCTTCAACTGCAACAATACACAAGCACGTAATAGATTCAAACTTAATGTAAACCGCTCCAAACTCAACTGCAGAAAATACAACTTCAGCAACAGAGTAATCAATGCCTGGAATGCACTACCTGACTCTGTGGTTTCTTCCCCAACCCCAAAAACTTTAACCTTAGACTGTCTACAGTTGACCTCACCCCATTCCTAAGAGGTCTGTAAGGGGCGTGCATAAGCGCACCATCGTTCCTACCGTCCCTGTCCTACTGTCCTATTGTCCTCTTTTATTGGTACTTTTTACTTACGTTATGTTTATACAAACAACTACTAAACTGTACATGCTTGACAAAATAAATAAAATCTTTCCATTACCCACTATCCTGTCAGAGCTGAAGGAGCTTCTTGGATGAGAAGCGAAACATCTTGAAAGAAAAACAAGAAAGTGCAGTTGCCTCTTGAAGAAGCACCCTTGGGTAAGGTGACCAGATTTTCACTTTGGTAAAGCGGGACACCATTGACGGGGGGGCGGGGGGGAGATGATCCACGCCTCCCCTTTCCGCGCCAGGACAAAAGACTTCAGGAAGGACTTTCATTACTTCCCGGATTTCACTCCGAAACCTCAAGCTCTTCTCCCTTCCTTCACTTAGCAGCCCCACTGCCCCGCTCCACACTTAAAGACCCTTATTTATTTATTTATTTATTTTGGTTTTCTTATATGCCGCCCAACTCCCGAGGGACTCAGGGCGGCGTACAGCATAGATGCCATGGCTGCAGCTTTGTGCACCCCCCAGACACCCCCCCCCCTTATCGCAGCCCTTACCGCTGCCATGGCCGGGGCTCGCCTCTGCTGCGTCTGGCCCGGAGGACAAGCTGGCTAGCAGCGCGGGAAAAATCCTTCCTGGCCGTTGCCAGCCGGGCCTGGTCTTCTCTCCGGGGCGGCGTCCAGCGGGTGCCCCACGCCTCCGCTCCTTCCCCCCATGTGGCAGACCCGGGAAAGGACACGGCCAGACCTGCCAAAGCCGCTGCTCCCTCTACGCCTCCGGAAGCGCATTTCTGGCTGTTGCCATCAAGTGGGGCTGAGCGTCTTTGTTGCTCTTATTTCTAATGATAACAGCTTAATATTCACATTCTGAAGTACTTTGTACTCTGAAATCAGGGTTACACACACACATATAATCAGTTCATAATCTGAATCCACAAAAGGTTGAGTTTACAGTACATGCCATGATTTTATTTTATTTATTTATTAAATATATATGCCACCTATCTCACTGTGGCAGCAACTGGTATAAACAGGATTTCCATAGTGGAGAAATTACCAACTCAGATACACAATCAAACAGTAAACAACATTCTAATCAAGGCACCACCAAGAACACTCCTATTAACACTGACAGGGCAAACCACTTATATGTAAACCCTACTCTTTTTCTGGCACTGATGATGTTACCTAGTTGGGTAATGAAATGTCTGCAAGAAAATAACCAAGCTCAGAGAGGACCAAGGTCTCTATAGATGAATGTGGAGTCTGCAGCTCTAGAAAGTCAACTGTCTTTTGTTATATATATATATATATATATATATATATATATATATATATATATATATATATATATATATATATATATATATATATATATATATATATATATATATATATATATATATATATATATATATATATATATATATATATATATATATATATATAAACAAAATCAAGCTTTCTTCAGATGGATAGATCTGCGAGACTTACCTTACAGAGTGAACCTGCCAATCTCCTTCGAGGTTCAGTTCCAAAATTCCAGAAATGACCTAATCCACTCTGAGGATAATCTGATTCATTTTGTTCCCCAGATCAGAAGGAAACAAAGCCAAAATTGCAGAGAAAGCATTCTGGAACAGATTTTCAAGGAGTCTACATTTGCACAAAAGTAGATTCAGATCCACTACAGCACCTTGGGGAATCCATTCTCAATTACTCAGCCTTGTCTCAGAATTCAGGCTTCAGCTAACTCCAATATACACCTCCAATTTATCTGGATAATCCTCTCCCTTTCAGTTTTCTGCCAAATCCTCTTTGCTTTGAACGCGCGGGGACAGAGGGTGAAGCCCCTCCTGGTTAAACACATCTGCAGTCACATCCATCAATATTTCAGCTCTGTCTTGGAGAACATTAGCCCTGCTGGCCTTGTGGAAAATGTTGATTATTTAGGACTCCCTGACAGATGCTCACTTCTTTCCTGACCCAGCAAGCAAGGGCCATTAAAAGCTTCCCTTTCTAAATTCCACAAATCTTTCCATCTGTCCTTTGGCTGCAAAGGTAGGTGAAGGTCATATGAGGGCCACCTTCAAATAATCGCCCCCCCCCCAAAAAAAGGCGCATTCTTCCCCTTGAAGAACCACCACCCAAAAGGCAAGGACCAGAAATGGGATCACTTCACCTTCCCATTTCCTTTTGAAGTGGGAGCTATGGTAAGGTGACCAGACGTCCCGCTTTTGGCGGGACAGACACGCTTTTCAAGCTTGTGTCCCGCGTCTCGCATTCTTTCCCAAAAGTCACGCTTTTTTGGAAAGAATGCCGAAACAGCGGGACGTCTGGTCACCTTAGAGCAGTGCTCCCCAACCGGTGTGCCGCGGCACACTGGTGTGCCGTGAGGCCATGCCAATTGTACCTCGGCAAAAGGGGCAGGGCGGGCGGGGCAGGGCGGGGCGCGCGTCGTACATGGGACTTTTCCTGGTAGCTCCAGTCGCGTTCCTTGCTAATAGCGTCCAGAGCAGAGCAGCCCCTCCCAAAAGATCGCAAGATGTTATCTTTTGGAAGAGGCTGCTCTGCTCTGGGCGCTAATTAGCAAGGAACGCTACCGGAGCTACCGGGAAAAGTCCCAGGTAGGACATACAGTGGCAGCACTGCCATCCCTGCGCCTCTCGCCCCGCTCACCGGGTGTCTCTGCTCCGCGGTCGGAATCACTTTTGTTCGCTCTCCTGCTCACCGGGCTCTCCTGCTCCCCCTCCGCCAGCGCTGGGCTCCTGGAGTGACAGGGGGAGAAAGGAGATCTGGAGCCAGCCACTGCCGGCTCCCGAAGCGGGGAGGCGGGAGGCGAGGAAAGGCCTCCTGCCTCCCCCACCCACCCACCTGGATGCCGACATTTGCGTCCTTTTGCTCTCTGCGCATGCACAGCGTTCTGCGCATGTGCAGAGGGCAAAACTCAAATGGCGGCGTCCAGGCGGCCCCGCCCCCCGTCAATGTCCCGCTTAAAAAAAAAATCTGGTCACTTTAAGCTATGGGCACCCAAGTTATAACAAAACACGTGAATATTATAATTGGAAATGCCGGCAAAATAAACAGCATTTTGCCTGATGAGCTAAGTTCTTGGAACTGATTGAAGAGATCAATTAATCAGTTTTAGCCACTCGCAGAAGCTGAATTTCTTTCTGATTAACCAAAAAATAAAAAATAAAAAGGAGGAGGAGGAGGGGGGAAGAGAGTAGAAAAGCCTAAATCAAGACATGTTTTCTGAGGATAAAGATGTCTTTTTGCTGCATGGGTGATCTTTTCCCCAGGTCAGGGGTCAGCAACCTTAAACACTCAAAGAGCCACAAAGGTCCTAACCGGAAGGCCCCCCCCCCCATTCAATTCTGGAGCCAACCGGAAGTCTGGTTTCCACCACCATAGAGTCTCCTCCTAGCGTGGCGTCCTTTTTCCTCTACCTATCCTAACTGAAAGACCTATCAATTGTGGAGCTGACTGGTGACAGGGAGCCGCAGCAGTGGGATGAAAGAGCCACATGCGGCTCCAGAGCCGCAGGTTGCTGACCCCTGCCCTAGGTGTAAACGCAAGCGACGGAATTATTTATTTATTTTATTTATTATTTGTTCTTCTATGCCGCCCTACTCCCAAACAGGAACAGGAAGTAGATTTACCTGTAGGATTTCAGCTCTTGTGTAGATGGAAGTATTTTTTTTTTCTGTTTGGCAAAGAGAGAAAGAGAAAAAGCAAATATTGACACTGGGGTGGATACTCCTGAACTTCACCCCTTGCTCAAGTCTTCACACATCTCTTTTGTTTTGAGGTCTTGGTCAAGTTGAAGCTACTGTGTAAGATCCAATCCATAATCAACGATCCAGAAGAGAGACATTTTAACCCAGGAGAGCCTGGGGTTGTAGCTTAAAATGGACGAAGCCAAAAAATATATATATTGGAATCTGTTTTTTTTGACATTTGGGGCCAAATGATTGATGCAATATTTGTGCGAGAAAAACATGTTTTTGGAGGAGGGAAACATGTTAGCAGGGGAGAAATATAGAAAGAATGTGTAGAAAGTTAGCACCCACCCCTCTCCTAGAAGAATGAAATATTTTTAGGAAATATTAAAAAGGCAGAATATTATATTTCCCTAAAGGGAGAAATGGAAAACATGCTCTTGGGGAGAGAGAAAGCAGCCCCCACCTTTTCTTAAGAGCCCACAGCAGATGTCAGCACTTAAGAGATAAAGAGATAGATAGCTCTATTCATAAGCAAATAACGTCACCCAAGATCCAACACAGAAAAAAAGCCATTAAGTCATAATAGGAATTGCCCAACACCCTTTCAGAACACGAGCCTCTTCATTGCATCATCTCAGCAGTCCAAACTTCAACCAAACCTGGGAGCTCAGACAACCTATAGAGCCAGCTATGACCCCTACATAACCCCTACAACAGCCAATAGAATACATGTTCTTGCACAGGAACAGGAAGCTCAAGTGCAAAGCCCAAGAGAAGGTATAACTCCTCCCACTCTCAACTCCATGTGGTCAACTGCACCAGAACCCATGTGGTTCTGCTTCATCATTAAAGTCTAGAGTCTCAATATATTTTTTATAGTGTGGTGACCAAAACTGGATGCAATACTCCAGGTGCGGTCTAACTAAGGCTTTATAGAGTGGTATTAGTACCTCACTTGATCTAGATTGCATCCCTCTGTTAATAGATTGTCTATCTCTCCTTTAACCTAAAGTAGATGTAATTTCTCCAGTCTTAGGAATTTTGGAATCTTTTCCTGTCACATATCTGATACCTCGGCTTACAGCAGCTGTTTTTCTGGTTCTTTAGGATTTGAGCCTCCAACTTTTTTCAGTCTGGTTAGGTGATCTCCTCCAAAACGATAATCATTTCCCCAAATATCAGAACCAGGCTTAGCCTGCTCAATGGAATATGGAAATCAACAGGACTTCACTTCCACAAGTGTATTCTGAATACAGTGGAATACTGCTTATACTAGCCCATATATTAAAAAGATCTTGCAGCCCCGAGAGACCCTATCCCTAAACCAGTTTTATGTCCCATAGAAAACTCTGTTATTACAGTTATTGAAACTCCAAAGAACAATTCTGTGCTTTTTTTATATATATACCGTATTTTTTGGAGTATAAGAAGCAACTTTTTCCTCCCTAAAAGTGGCTGAAAATTTGGGTGCGTCTTTTACTTCGAATGTAGCTTTTTTCACCAGCCCTAACTAGGTGCTAACAGATCTTCCCAGCTCTTACCTTGCAGGCTTTTTCATTGTTACTCTCTCCAAAGAATGTTTTTCCAGCCCTAAGTCTTTGCAGGGTTTTTTTCATTGCTCTACTTGCTCCAAAGAAGGTTTTTTCCAGCCCTAACCAGGTGCTAACGATCTTCCCAGCTCTTACCGGCTTGCAGGCTCTTTCATTGTTACTCTCTCCGAAGAAGGTTTTTCCAGCCCTAAGTCTTTGCAGGGTTTTTTTCATTGCTCTACTTGCTCCAAATAAGGTTTTTTTCTAGCCCTAACCAGGTGCTAACGATCTTCCCGGCTCTTACCGGCTTGCAGGCTCTTTCATTGTTACTCTCTCCAAAGAATGTTTTTCCAGCCCTAAGTCTTTGCAGGGTTTTTTTTCATTGCTCTACTTGCTCCAAATAAGTTTTTTTCTAGCCCTAACCAGGTGCTAACGATCTTCCCGGCTCTTACCGGCTTGCAGGCTCTTTCATTGTTATTCTCTCAGAAGAAGGTTTTTTTAAGTCCTAACCAGGGGATAAAATAATGTGCTGAAGCTGACCAGACTAAGGACGCTAGCCAGATGAATACCTGGTAGGCAGATTGTTTTCCCCTATTTTCCTCCCCAAAAACTAAGGTGCGTCTTATACTCCGAAAAATACGGTATATATAGGAAAGAGGCCTTTCCTAAAATCTGCATTCAAGCTCTTGCTCCATGTTCCTTTCTTGGAAGCATTACGGAAGCAATATTATTTATTTATTTATTTATTTATTTATTTATTTATTTATTTATTTATTTATTTATTTATTTATTTATTTATTTATTTATTTATTTATTTATTTATCTATCAAAGTGTGGACTTCGTGGGCAGGTGGTTTTCTTCTTGATTGATGTGATAATTTGTGCATTCGGTCTTTATTTGGTGACACAGATTTTTGTAATGGCTTTTAAAGTTAGCAACGTAGCCTGTTTTATTTTTTCGCCAAAGAGATCTTTTTTGGGATTGGAGCTTCCTTATTTTTATGGGTAATTTATTTTTCTTGGTTTTGGTGATGGTTATTTGTGGTACATATAATTTAATTTGTCACTGTTTTCTTCCAGGTATTTTATCGATTTCCCTGTACCGTCTACCATTGTAACATTTCCTCATGGTGCCCCCAACAGATCAGACGGAGCATAATAGAGGCAGCATTTTGCAGTAATTTTCGGGCCAAATTTGTGAATTCGGGTGAAATGGTGGGTTTGGCATAAGATCTGACAAAGGACTTCCGTTTCTTGTTTCTCAGCCAAAGCATTCTGGCCTCAGAAACTACAGCTCATTATCTGGTTTATTACTGCAATAAATTCATTGAGCAAACCTTGTAGTTATAAATCCAGACCTCGTTCGGAACACAAAAGAAACTTCCGGAGAGTTAAAAACGAGTTGAAAAAGTAAGAGATGAGTCCAAGTCAAAGGTCAGGAACTTTCTTGTTCCAAGGTACAGATACTCCTTGACTTACAACCGTTTGTTTAGTGCCTATACTCTAAGGCAGGGGTCAGCAACCTGCGGCTCTAGAGCCGCATGTGGCTCTTTCATCCCTCTGCTGCGGCTCCCTGTCACTCAAAATATGTGTCACGACCACCACTGTGAGATACCTGCTGGCACACGATTTATTGAGCTTTTTGACCCCCGGTAGGCCAACCATGGATAAATCCAAGAAAAGAAAAGTTTCTGAAGAAAACAGAATGTTTAATTCAACTACATATGCTAGTTCTGTGGCCGCTCAGTAAATAGTCAGGCATGGGAAGGGTTTTGTGGCTCCCGGTGTTTTCTTTTCTGTGGGAAACGGGTCTAAATGGCTCTTTGAGTGTTTAAGGTTGCCAACCCCTGCTCTAAGGTTATAGTAATAGAATCTTGGCAGCCTGAATATGATTTCCCCTCCCTTCGTCAGCAGTGGGTTGCTCCCCGGTTCAGCCCGGTTCTGTGAACCAGTAGCGGTGGCGGCGTGAGCAACGGGTTTTAGAACCCACTAGTACCCTTCATCTTTGTGAGAAGTAGGGAAAGTCTTGCTTGAGACACTTTCTCAGATTACAGTCCTGAGAGAAGCAATCTAGAACTAAGGAGAAATTTCTGGACAGAACATTGAATCAGTGGAACGGCTTGCCTCCAGAAGTTGTGGGTGCTCCAACGCTGAAGGTTTTTAAGAAGAGACTGGACAACCATTTGGCTGGAATGGTATTGGATTTCCTGCTTGAGCAGGAGGTTGGACTAGAGAAGGGGTCACCAACTTTTCAGACCTCAGGGACCACTAAATTCATAAATCCCGCGGACCACTAATATGATCTGCCTAATGGGCGTGGCTAGGTGGTCATGTGACTGGGTGGTCATGGCCAACTCAATGTCACTCATGTCGAGGGGCGCATCGCCGGCCTCTACTCACCGCCCCCCCTGCCAGCCACTCCAAGCCTCCCCGCCCGGGCTCCTTAGGGCCCCAACAGGAAGCAGTTGTTGGAGCTAAGCAGCCACCATGAGATAGAGTTGGCAAAACAGCTGGCTCAGTTCAAATTGGATCTGACCGACAAGGAGGCTCAGCAGAAGCACCTCACTGAGGACTACAAGCATAGGCTTTCCAAGCAGAGGGAAGACCTGTGGGAGTGCAAGGCCAGGTACCGGCGCCTGGAGGCTCAACAGGCTGAGATGGTCAGCCAGTTCCAGGCCATGATGCAGTTCCACTGGAACGAGGCCCTCCGGCTCTTCACCACCAGCGGCACTTCCCTCCAGCCTTCGCCCAAAGCCCCGCACCAGGAGGCTGAAGCAGACCCCAAGTCAGAATTTCTGGCCCCCTCTGACCAGCACAAAGGGAGAGACTCTCTGCAGCAACACAAATGTTCATTGCACATATCTAACCCAGGCTGTAGTTTGAGGACCCCTGATTTAGTGTAAGATAAAAAATGCAAATAATTTTTCTGCGGACCATCACAATTTTCTCACGGACCACCAGTGCAGGGGCGGGTTGCTCACCTCGCTACCGGAGCCATGCGCGTGCATCTCCAAGCTTTGGGGGTGTGCACTCGCTACGCGTGCGCGCCGCGTCGCACGATTTTGCTTCTGCACATGTGCGGAAGCAAAATCACGCCGAAATCTCATGAGGGGATGCGCGCAAGAGAGATATTTTGGTGCGACTTTGCTTCCATGCATGCGCAAAATCGACCCGAAATCACCGAGAAAAAATGGCGACGCGCGCGGTGGACCAGCAGAGAGGGCTCCGGAGCAGTTGTGCAATCTGCCGCCCCTTACGGCAGGAACCCACCTCTGCACCAGTGGTCCACGGACCACCAGTTGGTGACTGCTGGACTAGAAGACCTCCAAGGTCCCTTCCAACTCTGTTGTTCTGTTATGGACTTCAAACCCCAGAATTCCTTCTGATGGCCATGCCAGCTGGGGGGTTTTGAGAACCGAAGTCCATGCCTTGGAAAGATACCAAATTTGCAGAAATCTGCTATAAATCCACCGGTATTAAAAAATAGGGTTGCTGGATTGACATCATATACTTTCAAATCTGCAAACTGAAGATGGTTGCCAACCAGAATTGTATCCAGGGGTGAAGATAAAAAGGTCCCTCCCTTTTAAATGTGCCCTCCCTGGTGTTGCCCACAGGCAAATAATCCCTCTGAATTGTATCTATTAAGTGTGTTGTGTGCTAATGGAATTCAAATGTTGATGTATCCCACGTTCCATCTGATTCAGTCTCTTTAAAATTTAAAAGCTCCCCATCTAACTGATGAATCAGAGGAATGGGAAGATTTAGCTTTTTCCCCCCCAGCTTATTCACATCCCCTGCAGTCCATCTTAGCATTAGAGTGGGTGAGCAGACTTTCTAAGCTTAAACATCTGCCCAGTTCAGGAAATCTACTTCTTGCTTGCTGGACAGACAATAAGAGGAGATAAAACATCAAGCATTATCTTTCCTTTCCTTTCCTTCTTTCCTTTCCTTTCCTTTCCTTTCCTTCTTTTTTCCTTTCCTTTCCTTTCCTTTCCTTTCCTTTCCTTTCAATTCCTTTCCTTTCCTTTCCTTTCCTTTCCTTTCCTTTCCTTTCCTTCTTTCCTTTCCTTTCCTTTCCTTTCCTTTCCTTTCCTTTCCTTTCCTTTCCTTTCCTTTCCTTTCCTTTCCATTCTTTTCCTTCTTTCCTTTCCTTTCCTTTCCTTTCCTTTCCTTTCCTTTCCTTTCCTTTCCTTTCCTTCTTTCCTTTCCTTTCCTCTCCTTTCCTTCTTTCCTTTCCTTTCCTTTTCTTTCCTTTC
Source organism: Diadophis punctatus similis (assembly GCA_023053685.1). Lineage (NCBI taxonomy): Eukaryota > Metazoa > Chordata > Lepidosauria > Squamata > Dipsadidae > Diadophis > Diadophis punctatus. The sequence goes on from JALIGW010000016.1 coordinate 17,213,519, forward strand.
CTTTGCTTTCCATTCCATTCCTTTCCTTCTTTCCTTTCCTTTCCTTTCCATTCCATTCCTTTCCTTTCCATTCCATTCTATTCCTTTCTTTCCTTTCCTTTCCATTCCATTCCATTCCATTCCATTCCATTCCATTCCATTCCATTCCATTCCTTTCCTTTCCTTTCCTTTCCTTTCCTTTCCTTTCCTTTCCTTTCCTTCTTTCCTTTCCTTTCCTCTCCTTTCCTTCTTTCCTTTCCTTTCCTTTTCATTCCTTTCCTTTGCTTTCCATTCCATTCCTTTCCTTCTTTCCTTTCCTTTCCTTTCCATTCCATTCCTTTCCTTTCCATTCCATTCCATTCTATTCCTTTCTTTCCTTTCCTTTCCATTCCATTCCATTCCATTCCATTCCATTCCATTCCATTCCATTCCATTCCATTCCATTCCATTCCATTCCTTTCCTTTCCTTTCCTTTCCTTTCCTTTCCATTCCATTCCTTTCCTTTCCTTTCCTTTCCTTTCCTTTCCTTTCCTTTCCTTTCCTTTCCATTCCTTTCCTTTCCCAAGACCAAGGTGGTGTTAAAAGCACCAGAAGCTTTCAAATTGTGTTTCCCCACTTTTTGATTAAAAAAGAAAATGCCTGGGGCAATCTAGGAATATCTTGGATGAGGTGATTTTTAATACATTTAAAAATAAATGTAATGCATTTAAAAGGGTGACTTTTTAATACATCTGTGGATTACAGACTATAGAGGGCCACCTCACTTGCATTTAAGTTCTACATCAACATTAGCCATAGGAGGGACCAAAAGAAAAATGAAGAACTCCTAGAATTAAGGAGAAAGTTCCTGAGAACAATTAACCAGTGGAATGATTTGCTTACACACATTATGAATGCTCCATCTCTGGAGGTTTTTAAGAAGAGATTAGACAGCCATTTGCTTAACTGTGGCAAGAAAGGTCATAAAATGAGGCAAAATTCCCTTAACAACTGTCTTACTTAGCAACAGAAATTTCGGACTCCATTGTGGTTGCAATTTGAGGCCTAACTTTATTGCGTGGACTTCTATGTTTAGATGCAGTCTGTCTCAGAAGACCCAATAGAACAGGGGTCCCCAAACTTGGCAACTTTAAGACTTGTGGACTTCAACTCCCAGAATTCTCCAGCCAGATGGCTGGAGAATTCTGGGAGTTGAAGTCCACAAGTCTTAAAGTTGCCAAGTTTGAAGACCTCTGCAATAGAAGGCAAATGCTAGATAATTATTATCTTCTTGTTTGCTAAGAAGTATCTGCTGGCAACTACAAGCCTCTGCATTCAATGGACTGTTAATCGAGAGGTAGAGTTTTAATGATGTTTTACCTCAGTGCTTAACAACTGGGAAATGATGCCCTTGATTCTCTTGGTGATATTTTTAATTTCCTCTGAACAAGAGGTTGGCTTTGGATCCATGGATCAAAACCAGGTTTTGGTCTCGGTGGTTCTGGATGCAGGCGTTAGCAGCTGGTTTCATTCTTCCCCTGGCCAGAGGCAGGTGCTTACATTTATTCCACTAAGTTAGGTACCAATAATGGCATGGTCCCTCCTCGTGTGGGCACGTGCCTTAGAACTTCTCCGACACCTACAAGCTTTCCTCAAAAATAATGCTATGTTGCCTAGGTGACCAGAGGATCAGGCATGTGCATTGCAAATTCAGCCTGCCTTCACACTTGGTAACATCTCTTAAATAGCCTTAGTATATTCGTCTAATGTCAGTGTAATAATTTCCTCCCAGATATGGCACCCATTTATTAAAACGGGGAGCTAAACACAACCAGCCCTTTGAATATTGGACCGAATACAGGAGCTGTGAAATTGGATAAACAATTCCTCAGAATTTCTTCAGGGGAAAGGGACATTTTCCAACTAGTTTCAAAGACAGGGGCCTCCTCCCACCCTTAATGCTGTCATTAACATCTGCTGGTGGATTCTTGTAGGAAGTGATGGAAAGATACGAAACCTAGGAAGATACTACTGAACAGATGTTTATACCCGAACACTCTCGATGTAACATGCACACAGAAGACACCCCAGCCACCTCATCATTATAGGTATTGACAGAATAACAGAGTTGGAAGAGACCTTCTAGCCAACCTTCTGCTCAAGCAGGAGATCCTATACCATTTCAGACAAGTGACTGTCCAGTCTCTTCTTAAAACCTCCAGTGACGAAGCACCCACAACTTCTGAAGGCAAGCTGTTCCACTGGTTAATTGTCCTCACTGTTAGGAAGTGTCTCCTTAATTCAGGTTGCTTCTCTCCTTGATTAGTTTCCATCCATTGTTTCTTGTCCTGCCTTCTGGGTGCTTTGGAAAGTACCGTATATTTTGGAGTATAAGACTCACCTTTTCACCCCTAAAGAGGGTGAAAATTTGGGTGCGTCTTATACACCAAATGTAGCCCCGCCCAGCCTCTCAAACGGAGGTTTCAGAGGCTGAAAACAGCCTGTGAAACCTCCGTTTGAGAGGCTTTTTTTTCCACCCTCTGAAACCTCCATTTGAGAGGCTGGAAAAAAGCCTCTGAAACGGAGGTTTCACAGGCTGAAAAAATGCCTCTGAAACGGAGGTTTCACAGGCTGAAACAAAGCCTCTGAAACGGAGTTTTCACAGGCTGGAAAAATGCCTCTGAAACGGAGGTTTCACAGGCTGGAAAAATGCCTCTGAAACGAGGTTTCACAGGCTGGAAAAATGCCTCTGAAACGGAGGTTTCACAGGCTGGAAAAATACCTCTGAAACGGAGGTTTCACAGGTTGAAAAAGCAAGGCACAGAGCTCACAACCAACAAACCTGTTGCTAAAGTTCACCTCTGGGAACAGTTGATTGAGGGTATTCAGGAAGGCCATCCACCCCCCAATCAGCTTTTTTCTTATTTTCTTCCCCAAAAACTAAGGTGCGTCTTATACTCCGGTGCGTCTTATACATCAAATGTAGCCCCGCCCAGCCTCTCAAACGGAGGTTTCAGAGGCTGAAAACAGCCTGTGAAACCTCCGTTTGAGAGGCTTTTTTTCCACCCTCTGAAACCTCCATTGAGAGGCTGGAAAAAAGCCTCTGAAACGGAGGTTTCACAGGCTGAAAAAATGCCTCTGAAACGGAGGTTTCACAGGCTGAAACAAAGCCTCTGAAATGGAGGTTTCACAGGCTGGAAAAATGCCTCTGAAACGGAGGTTTCACAGGCTGGAAAAATGCCTCTGAAACGGAGGTTTCACAGGCTGGAAAAATACCTCTGAAACGGAGGTTTCACAGGCTGGAAAATGCCTGTGAAACAGAGGTTTTACAGGTGAAAAAGCAAGGCACAGAGCTCACAACCAACAAACCTGTTGCTAAAGTTCACCTCTGGGAACAGTTGATTGAGGGTATTCAGGAAGGGCCATCCACCCCTCAATCAGCTTTTTTCTTATTTTCTTCCCCAAAAACTAAGGTGCGTCTTATACTCCGGTGCGTCTTATAGTCTGAAAAATACGGTAGGTTGACCCCCCTCTGCTTTGTGGCAGCCCCTCCAAATATTGAAACACTGCTATCCTGTTACCCTTAGTCCCCTAGTTAAACAATTTAAGTCCCCTAGTTCAGAGGTCTGCAACCCGCGGCTCTGGAGCCGCATGTGGCTCTTTCATCCCTCTTCTGCAGCTCCCTGTTGCTCAAAATATGCGTCACAATCGCCAAGGTGCGACACCCGCCGGCACTTGATTTATTGAGCTTTTTGACCCATCTTTTTTTTCAGAGTTCAAAAATGCATGCAGAAATAAACATTTGTTTTCTCTGTAGCAGTTCGTTGATTTCACAAATGCAACACACTAGAGGTTTTTTATACATAGCATAAAGGTAAAAAACGATATATGCAGTGTTATCTTCATTTTAGATGTCAAAAGGGTTTTTGTGGCTCCCGGTGGTTTTTTTTTTTTTCTGTGGGAAACGGGTCCAAACAGCTCTTTGAGTGTTTAAGGTTGCCCTTAATGCTCTACTTAAACAGTTGCAGCCCAATCCTATTCATGTGAAGTTCTCTCAGATTCTCTTCTCCGTTAAAAGAATTTCTAGCCTCAACTTTTCCTTCAAGCTGAAGAAGAACTGGTAATAATAATAATAATAATAATAATAATAATAATAATAATAATAATAATAATAATAATAATAATAATAATAATAATAATAATAATAATAATAATAATAATAATAATAATAATAATAATATTAATAATAATAATAATAATAATAATAACAGAGTTGGAAGGGACCTTGGAGGTCTTCTAGTCCAACCCCCTGCTTACGCAGGAAACCCTACACTACTTCAGACAGATGGTTATCCAACATCTTCTTTAAAATGTCTAGTGTTGGAGCATTCACAACTTCTGGAGGTAAGCTGTTCCACTGATTAATTGTTCTAACTGTCAGGAAATTTCTCCTTAGT